>JBBPME010000014.1:0-163264 GCA_038090155.1 Rossbeevera pachydermis
GCTGGTGGGGGGTTGGATGAGGGAGGTGGTGTTACGACTGGCCCGGGTAGGGTCGGCCATAGACTCAGTGGGTACTAGGGACGAAGGACTCAAGAGCTTCATCACGAAGCGTAGCAAGAGAGTTTGGCTGAGAAGTCCAAAGGGGGATGCCTTGGGACGACGAAGGGCTAAGGGTACCTTAAGAGCTTCACCATGTAGTGTCGCACAAGGATTTGGCTAAGGAGTCCAAAGTGGAATGCCTTGGACGACGAAGGGTTATGGAGCACACACTCAGAGGATGGGCTGAGAGCAGATAGATTGAGAAGACTGAGTAGCTCTAGCTTGGTGTTACAAGACGAGTGTCTAGGGTTTATATAGAAGGGGAATGGAAGGTCATGGAACATGACTGAAGGATGATGAGTCAGCTGCAGTATGAATGAGTCATAAAGACTGCAGATGAGTAATGGTACACTAAGCGGATGACAAAGCAGAGTGAGTAAGCATGAGTAAGAGGAATTGGTAATCCGCAGTTATGGATGAGTCAAGAAGACTGCGGATGACTAAAGTATGCTGAGTAAACAATCGATAAGAGGAAAGCATAGTGATAAGTGTTGACGAAGAGCGAAAGAGAAAGAGAAAGAATAAGACTAGGGGCAAGTTGTAACAGGTGGCAGAGTAGATGGGTTTGGAGAAGGGGTTTGAGATACTGGTGGGGTTCCTGGATTAGAATCTGAGGAAGAAGAGGTGTAAATGCATCATCTAGGAATTGAGAAAGCAGGAGGTGGGTTTGGAGGAGCAGGGGGTCCTCTTCTAGGTCTGAGGGGGTTAAATGATGAAATGGTGGGGCACTACAAACAACGGTAGGCTCGAAGGGAGAACCTTGATCTTTTGTTACACTTGGTCTGGGTAGGAACAAGCATAGCCTCGAGAAGAAGGTCTTGGAGCAAGAGACGCAAGTAAAGAGTCTTGAGGAGTGAGAGATCAAGACAGCTAAGGGTCAAGGGGACTAGAGAAGTCTTGAGGATCAAGAGGATCAAGACAATAAGGTTCTTCAAGGGTCGAGGGATCAAAGGCAAGGTTCGCAAAGTGACAAAGACAACTTGTGAAGCTAGATAGAGCTTTAGAGGTTGAAGCATCCTTTCAAGTGCAGGATGAGGTCACACAGAGGGTTCAAGAGACAAGGGATATATTTCCAGGATGTATCTAGGAAGATACTCGAGGAGGTCAAGGTTAGAGAAACTAGGAGCAATGTCAAGTTGCTTATAAATAGGAAAAGGAACAATAAGAATGACGATGATTGGTCAATAAAAGTGGTGCCATAGAATGCTATGGAATACTGTGGAATGTGTAGGTAATCTGCAGCATGAACGGTAAGAAGCTGTGGAGAACTAAGTATACAAGGAAGCAAAGAGAGAGAGGAATGTATGGGTAGAAAGAAAGAAAAAGAAATGACAGGTCCATATGAATCATAACACAAGGCATGCATCTCTTCCATTCCACATAGCCTTGCACCTCACCTTTGTAGCATGTAACATAGCCTTAGTATAGCCTCGACCTCATGGTCGCCTCATGTATAGTAGTATATATACTGTACTTGAATGCAACAACGGAACAAGCCAGTCTTGTTCTTGTTGGAATACCCATTCAACTACTCTTTTTCTAGTTCTTGAGTTTGAGTGATTCAGCACCTAAGTGTTGCTAAGGTTGCCTTCACTAAGTGAATGAATAATAGATGAGTAATATCAATAATGAAAAAATAGAACCTTCTAGAAAGAAATTGAAGATTATATAGATTCAGTCTAGAATAGAACAATCTAGAATCAGAACTAATAAAGAAATAGAATACTACTGATTTAACAACATGATGACTAAGTAAGCAAGAATGCACAGTCATGGCTGTGCCAGCAACTGGGTAGGAATCATAACCAAATATTACAAACAATGGAGTGGAGAACAGAGACAGAACAGAATGAACAAGTATGTACATACACAGAGCAGATACATAAGAGTGGGAAAGAGTTGAGAGTGAGGGGAGAAAAATCTAAGAGGAGTGGAGGCAGAATGGATGTTTGGGTCATGACACTGATGACTGTACAATGTACATACCTCCCTTGCAATCTAGTCTCCCTTGTGCCACCCTGGTCCCCTTTTATGGGAAGAATCTCTGTGAGTCCTCTGAGTAGTGTTGCCACAGCTCAGCTATTTTGGCTAAGCTATTTCAGAACTAAACCATTTCATGACAAGTGAACTATTAGATAATCTTCATAGAGTTTAAAAATGGTTATCTACAATGTTACTACTCTAGTAGAGCTGATATTGGTTGTGAAAATTGTAATGGCTTGAGGCAGCTTGCTGAGCTGTGACAACACTACCTCTGAGATCCTACTCTTGACTGGATGCTCCTCAATCTCTTTTGTCTTTGGGGCTCATCTCTTCAATCCCTTCGAGTTGTCCCTCATCTACATGTATGTCACTCTTCACTTGATTGAGCACATCAAGATTCTTCAAGGCTCTTGATCTTGTCAACCCCTGGTCTACACTCTTTCAGCCTACACTTGTCCCTACCCAGGTCAAGCATAACAACTTAAGAGGGAGTCAACTATACTATAAGCAACCCAAAATGTCATCATCCCTGGTGGGTAATTAGCCTGGGACACCAGGGTGTGTTTACACAATGTTGAGGTGGAATCAGCCACTTCGGGTCTTCCGGATTGGGACGCCTTCACATGACCAATCTGCCGCGTGGCGCCGGTGACCAAGTCACACAGTCATCGGCCCGCCAGCGGTTTGCTCCGTTCCTTGTCATTCGAAAAGTATGTTGCTACTACAAAGAGCGTCGCGAAGAGCAGTTCAACTTCGCGTTTTGCCCGTTCACCGTGGACTCGCTTCGTCTTCCGGGCCATACGACACGGTTGTCATTGGTGGAGGTAAGCCAAAATATTTTGGTCGTTGCGCTGTATTGACACGATCCTTCTAGGCCCAGGCGGTTATGTTGCAGCCATCAAGGCCGCGCAACTCGGTCTCAGGGTATTCGAATCATCTTTTATATCCTTGCATCCTCGCTGACGAGTTCTTCTTCCAGACTGCTTGCATAGAAAAGCGCGGGTCGCTCGGTGGGACATGTTTGAACGTCGGATGCATACCTTCCAAGGCCATGCTCAACAATTCACACATTTACCACCAAACAAAGCATGACCTGGAGAAGCGTGGTATTGAGGGTACGTAGTTATCGTTTCCATCTCCATTTCAGAGCTCATTCCATCGTGTGTAGTTTCCGGTGTTTCACTCAACCTACCCCAGATGTTGAAGGCCAAAGAACAATCCGTTGTAGGGCTCACGAAAGGCATCGAAATGCTCTTCAAGCAAAATAAGGTAGACTACATCAAGGGCGCCGGTTCTTTCATTTCCCCAACACGCATCACCGTACAGCTGCTCGAGGGCGGCGAGACCGAAGTCGAGGCGAAAAACGTGATCATTGCTACCGGCTCGGAGGTTTCTCCATTCCCAGGGGGCGCTATCCAAATAGACGAGAAACAGATCGTCAGCTCAACCGGTGCTCTTGAGCTTCAACAGGTACCAAACAAGATGATCGTCATTGGCGGTGGTATCATCGGCTTGGAGATGGGAAGCGTTTGGAGTCGACTGGGCGCCGAGGTTACTGTTGTCGAATTCCTTGGCGGTATTGGTGGTGTTGGCATTGATGAGGAGGTCGCGTGAGTGTAACATCCACAGTGCGGTTTGCATTGCCCTTACAAATCTTCACAGTAAACAGTTCCAGAAAACGTTAACAAAACAGGGGCTCAAGTTCAAGCTGAACACCAAGGTTTTGTCTGCTGACAAGGTCGATGGAAAGGTTGTTGTCAAGACCCAATCAGCCAAAGGCGACAAGGAAGAAACCGTGAGTTGAGAACTGATACTACGGGTTTTAGACAGTGACCTTTTCTACTTTAGCTCGAGGCTGATGTCGTTCTGGTTTCTGTTGGTCGTCGTCCGTACACGGAGGGTCTCAACCTTGAAGCCATCGGTGTCGAGAAGGACAACAAGGGTCGCATTGTAATTGATAACCAATTTTCTACCTCTGTCAAGAACATCAAGTGTATCGGCGACGTGACATTTGGACCCATGCTGGCACACAAGGCTGAGGAGGAAGGCATCGCTGCTGTCGAGTACCTTAAATCTGGTCACGGTCACGTCAACTACAATGGCATCCCTTCCGTTGTCTACACCCATCCCGAGGTTGCTTGGGTAGGACAAACCGAGCAAGACCTCAAGGCTGCTGGTGTTCAATACAGCGTCGGAAAATTCCCATTCGCTGCCAACTCCCGTGCGAAGACGAACCTTGATTCCGAAGGCTTCGTCAAGTTCCTTGCTGAGAAGGAGACTGACAGGATTCTTGGCGTGCACATTATTGGTATGATTCTCTTTATACTTGGAAATGCTCATTGATCAGCGTTTAAGGTCCCAATGCTGGTGAGATGATCTCCGAAGCTGTTCTTGCTATGGAATATGGAGCAAGCTCGGAAGATATTGCACGTACCACGCACGCTCACGTAAGTCGTTGCCTCCCGTTCTGAGCGTTGCATTGTTGACGATGCTTGATCCCTTAGCCTACGCTCAGCGAAGCGTTCAAGGAGGCAGCGATGTCAGCACATGGAAAGGCGATTCACTTTTAGATGGGATATCATATTTGTTTTCTTTCTTTGCATGGCATGCAACGTATTGGAATACATTTACAATGCTGTCGTTCCATCTTGTGTCCTACTTTTAATGAGTAATCCTACTAAGTAGTTGGACATGAGATTGCTGTTGATATCATACCGATGGAGTGGCCGTGGGAATATTTGAAGTCTTCAACGTCATGAAGCTCATATCCACCTTTCATTCACCATCGTCTGTTTTTGATTCTCTGAAATGCTCACTAGCAGACGAACATGCATCTGAGTTTCTTGTCGTCGCTCAACTAAACAGGATAGACATTTACTCTCTACAGCCACAGGGTCTCCATTATGAACAGGGAGTAGAGATATGGGGAAGGATACGAACAATAAAATCGGTTCCAATTGTGGTATTTCACATCAATCAGTGTACTGTGCTTTCAGTGACGATTGTGTCCTTGACAGAACACCACTAGTATAAGCTTATTGGTCCTCACCGATCACCCGGACCCTGAGCTTGCGTTTTTAACCTTCAATGTCTGTGAATCTGGCGAGAAAAACCTCAGTGTCACTACGCATCTCACTCTATTCGAAAGAAATGCACGACCAGCAGAATACTGCCATGACGTGCTTGTGGATCCGTCGGGGACCATTGCTGTCGTGAGCATTTATACGGGAAAACTCAAGATCATCACTCTGACACCTGAAGGGGGTTATGAGAAAGATTTCGACTCGTCGTTCGTGTTCCATCGTCCCGTCTGAGGTTATGGTCTGGCTAACAAGACGCATGACAGAATTCTGGAGCTGAATCTTCTCAGTCTTGCCTTCATTTCCACATCCACCGAGTCTTTTACACTCGCTATGCTACACTTCGATTTCCAGCGACGTCTTCAGCTTCTCTCACGCGATATCCAAATCGACGATGCTCAGCTTTCCCAAACACCATCTCAATTGCTTCCTCCGTGCACACTTCCTGGAAAGTGGTTCTCTATTGAAGAACATACGCCGCACTTGATATTCGTTCCTTCTACCGAATCAAGCGATAACGAATCGGAAGGTGGAATACTAGTCATTGGAGGACAAAAGATTCTGCTTTACGATCTAGCTTCTAGCGACATCCTCGAACACAACCTTCGCAAGAGCCGCCGGATGGAGAAAAGGAAGAAAAGCAAAAACGCAGAAGAAGCTACCAATGCAAGGCAGACGGAAAAAGAAAGGGAATGGAAGAAGGAGAAAGCGAGTGCGATGATTACGTGGCCGTGGTCAGAAGTCACTGCGTGCGTTTACCAACCTCAACAATACTAGCGGAATACCCTTTCTCATTTCCTAAATGCGACAGCTTCTGCCCAATGACGCAGCAAAGCGACACATTGTTAATAGGCGACAAATACGGAAGGCATGCAATTTTATATGTCGACAGGACTTGTGGAACAGTTTTGACACTTGTTGCTTTGGGAGAAGTGTGTTGCATTTTTTTCTCGGCGTTTGGCTCAGCTCATATATGAGCATCAGGCATCCTCCCCCATGACTTTGACTTACCTGGCTAACCAAGTAGTTTACCTCGGATCTCATTTCGGTGACTCGCAGCTACTCCAGATCAGCCCATCCCCTGTCTTCGGTTCAGATTGTCGTCCAACGTTACCCATTCCTGCGTCCATTCCCAAGCCCAAACATTTGAGCCTCAAAACAAAAAACAAAATTGACGATGATGCTGAAGGAAACATTATCAATGGAAACGGTAGTCACTTGATCGAACTAGAAAGATTCAGCAACGTCGCACCAATTGTCGATGGCATCCTTGTTGACGTGGATGATAGTGGTCAGGTTCGTAGCATCTTCATTTCGGGGTTTGGAGCAGTTTCAATGCTTTTTTACAGAACGAAATTGTTACGTGTTCGGGGGGACGAAATACAGGTTCACTTAAAGTTGTCAAGAGTGGCGTTGACTTTAGGGAGGGTGCGGTCGTACACGGTCTATCTAATCTTGACCGCATCTGGACTCTGTGTGAAACCTTCCAAGATCGGTGCGTAAACATCGATGACGAAGCTTGTCGATACTCAAGCCTTCCAAGAGTGACGACCCATATTGTAGCATCAACTCTCCAAGAGACGTATGTCCTCCGTTTGGAGGACCCCCAAGGGACTATGGTGTCCAGTGTCGGGGGCTCTGCCAAGGGTTTTCTATCGTCTCGGACACTAGCGATTTCCAATATCCAGCGGCGAATTCCAGGTGATGGGACAACTCCAAGTACTTATGACGATTCTTCTCTGGTTGTACAGGTCGTCCCTGAGGGACTCCTCCTGCTAGACTACGATCCAAACTTGCGAGAGTACACCCGGATAGGCGACGTTTGGACACTGGACAAGTTATCCGATGGTAACCCTGCCAGCTGGGCGCGGGAGATTGTGGCCGCAGACATCAATGCGAGCCAAGTCGTTATTGCCCTTAGTCGCGGTAGATTGGTTCAACTTAACCTGGATGGCGACCGTTTCGTGAAGCAGCGAATGCGAGAATTTGTAGAGCCCCGTCCATTCAACTGCACCGCGGAAATCTCTGCTGTGACATGCCTACCGCCTGATGGTACAAAGTCATATACAATCAACATCGCTGTTGGATTTTGGATGTCCAAGGTCGTCAAGATCCTGTCCCTCTCTGAGCGCGGTACTTTGAAGGACGTCTGTGAAACAAGCGAACTTCCGGCTGCACCACGATCTTTGCTACTATACAACTTTACGAACGATTCCAGAGGGAGGACCGAACAGCCACACACCCACCTTCTCGTAGGCCTAGTGGATGGTTCTCTTGCAACATTTACATTCCAAAACGGGGTACTAGGAGAACAGAAACTTATTTCCATAGGTAACCTTCCAGTAACGATGCATACTTGCTCCATCAAAGGTCGCTCAACGGTATTTGCCTGCGGGAGTCGAACATCGATATTATTTTGGGAAAGAGAACGCCTGCAACACTCACCCTTGATGCTAAAGGTTCGCTCAGTGATCTAGTTTCTCGTGATGACACGTTGACTGAGTGAACCACACACTACGTCCAGGACATCAGTGCTGCTGCCGAACTAAATACAACGGCGTACCCCTCTTCGGTGATCTTGGCTAGCCCTGATTCTCTAGTCATCGGAGCAGTGGCCAACTTCGACAAACTTCATATTCGTTCGGTATGTCGCAACTTCATGACCTTTTACCTTCTGATTGTCGGATAGATCCCTTTAGGTCTCAGCTCTCCACGCCGCATCGTCCACAGCCCGGAGTTTGGAGTATTTGCTGTAGCCTGCACCCAGTCCACGCCCACACAGGTTGGGCAGGCAGAGATTTTCGCTTCCACAGTACAGATTTTTAATCATAGCTCTTTCGAAAGTTAGCGATAACTCAGGCATCACATTCGTAAACTGATCTTTGTACACACAGAACTCAGCGAATTTGAAGTTGACCAAGGAGAAGAAGTAACCTCTCTTCACACCTTCTCAACGACCCTATCAGGTGCCCCGATGTCTTTTCTATGTGTAGGTATTACTTCGTATGATGACGGAGAACGGGAACCTTCCCGAGGCAGACTCGTGCTCTTACAAGCAAACGGCTGGCGGGCCTATTTGGTTGTGATGGCATCCGTTACCGTCAAGGGTTGCGTGTATGCGATCACCTCGGTGAAAAATATGATTCTTGCAGCTGTAAACAGCTCTGTGAGTGTAGTTGAGAGTCCTCTCCTGGCAGAAGTTAATCGGAACCTCTTCAGATCATTGTCTACGAGGTTGGAGGGACAGAGAGGCAGGTCTCGATGACGCAATCCACGATGTTTAACCACAACTATCTCATCACTACCCTCGTTTCCCGGGATGATCATCTGTTGGTTGGAGATGCCCTCACCTCGGTATCCTTACTGAAACTCAGTGGTTCCCAAATCGAACCCATTGCCAAGGACTACGGATCTTTGTGGCCAACTTGCGCAGAGTTGTTGGACCACAGCACCATTATTGGAGGAAATGTAAGGACGGTACATATAATGCTCACAATTCGAACTCATGCCGATCTTCAAGAGCGACTACAATTTGTTCTCCTTCCGGCTCCAAGTGAATGAATTACATAAAGTGCTTGAGCGCGAAGGTCACTACTATCTGGGCGACATAGTCAACAAATTTTTGCCTGGTAAACG
The DNA here is from genome assembly GCA_038090155.1 of Rossbeevera pachydermis. Taxonomy (NCBI): domain Eukaryota; kingdom Fungi; phylum Basidiomycota; class Agaricomycetes; order Boletales; family Boletaceae; genus Leccinum; species Leccinum pachyderme. The sequence continues at coordinate 8,799 of JBBPME010000014.1, forward strand.
ACGTCGTAACACTGGTGATTTTCATGGGTACTAATACCATCGTAAAGGTTCTCTTGCCACCCACGATGTGTCGGTTGACATACCGATGATACCTAAACAAGTGTTTTTGACCCCAGCTGGCCGGATTGGTGTCGTCGTTGATGTGACCGACGATGAGCTATCGCTCCACCTGACAGCCCTACAGAGGAATTTATCGACCTTTTACGAACTCGAAACCGGTGTTAGTCACTCAAAGTATGGGCTTCCTCTTCAAGTGCTCTCCAACTGCTAACCCGTGCCAGGTATCGCACACCAAAAAATAATAACGGTCAAAGTGATCTTGAGGCAACCTCCATTGGCTTTCTTGATGGGGACTTCTTGGAGTTGTTCCTCCAATATATGCTCAACGAGAAAGCTCTCGCACGAATCATGGAGGGTCAGTCCGAGCCCGAGCGACTGACAATCACACCGGATCGGCTGCAGAAAGTGTTGGAAGGATTGCAGAGCCTGCATTGAAATGATTGTATACAATAGGTGCATCAAAGAATGGAATGAAACTGTACTGCTCCATATGACGAAACACTTGGTTAGTGAGACGAGAAAGCGAAATCAAGACCAGAGACTGGTTAGGAATTTAATAGGTGCATAAAATGACGATATCGTGGCTAGCTCCATATCCACTTCATCATCGGATGCCCCAGGAGCAAAATAGAAACCTAAAACGAGAACCAGGTAGCTGCAAATGCATTAGAGTTAGCTAATTACTTGTTTCTGCGGCTGAATGCCATACCTCAGAATGAGAATGCTTCCGCGATGGTAGTTACTCTTAGCCTCAATATACGTGTAAGTCATCAGAAATACTGCAAGGATGATAACTACGACGTCCCAACGTGGGAAGATGAGACTAGTATTGAAGTTGTGGTGAGACATTTGGGAGAGCGGAAGAGAAAGGAAACCTACGTGAACGAGTAGGCAATGTCTCCCATCTTCTCCGGAGCGTACCAAGCAGAAAAGGCGACCATGGCAGGGATTTGGAGAAGACACACTTGAAGCGCATACGCAGAACCGATTTCCATGCTATGATTGAAGAATCTTCAATAGACGAATATGTATTATTGAATAATACAAACCTCAACGCGATATTTCCGTTCAAAGCGAATGAAATAGCATTCATGAATTCAGTGGTATTGGGAACTAGGGCAAAAAGGGTTATGCCAAGGAACTTCTCGTCGATACCTGAGCCTTCCAACACAACGTCCACGACATCGACCAGGAGCTCTGGATATTATGGGTAAATTTCCAGAACAATGTCAGTGAGGCAAAACGTACCTGCAATGATCGCATAGAGAACAGTGCATCCCAACAACACAGCAGCGCTAGTTGTCCTGCTCCACTCAGGAGCCTCGTGCCCGCCATGCCCACCAGCACCAGCGTCTGTGTCTCCTACCACAGATGTCCTGATTCGTGTTGAAGAGATGGCTTGGCCTTGTTGATGTCTTAGTGCACTGACAGTTGCAACCGCAACAGCTCGCGTGAAATCATCCTTGGTCAGGTTCTCGGGTAGTTGTGTGTTTTTGATCGCAAGGTCAACACTCTCCATGAGAGGAGTCAAGTGCTGAGTCGGGGGTGGCTGCGCATACGATACACGCTTAAGCGTAGGCGAGACGGGAGAACGGGACATTGTGGCTTGTTGCCGGGACGGGGAGGACTCGACATGTTTAGGAACAGAAGTTTGTAGGGTAGAAAGGATGTCGTGCTGCTCAGCATCAGCAGGATCCACACGTTTCTGTGTTTCCCGGACGGCAGATTGCGGTGCGGTGCTGGGACTGCGCTGATACCCAGACGAACGTTGCACAGGCAGAATTTCGAGAGGCTGTAACAGGGGCTGGGGGTTCTGCCAGATTTGTGTGGCATGAGTACGCAAGGAAAACCACAATCCTACGAGATAAGACTGCAATACTTCATTAATATCAGGCGATGAGGACTCAACAGGATACTCACAAACAAAAGAATCACAGCACAGATGTACATCAAACTCTTGACGGTAGATTGGTAAAATGGATCATAGATGGGATTAGGGTGTTGATAGTAACAGTGATCACACTTCCAGTTTGCAGCATTTCGGTGTGGGCCATCGGGACAACCGCTGCAGACTAACTGGAACTAAGATCACGAGAAACACGAGGTCAAAGCCAGAAAATGCAAGAATAAAGGCACTTACATTCCCGTAGATCTGGTAGAACAATGTTGGGGTAAGAGTACCGATGAAAGCCATGATCAACATCATGCTGGTGACTCCCGCACTCTTGGCGTTGAATTTTTGCTCCTTCTTCCTGAGAGCACCCGCGCACATACTCGCGCCAGGCATCAAAAGCACCCCTGCAAGTAGACTCCCTACGATCGATCCTTCGACAAGATGCCCCTTCCCTTGTCTAAGGGCGATGGAGTATAGGATGACCTCGATGAAAGAACCAAACGTTGCATTGATGACAGCACCCATGCCAATCGAGGACTGAGCAGAGATGGACGCGACAGCCATACCAATGAAGTAGGACAGCGGTATCACGCTCGCAAGACTCAAGATGAAGATGAGGATTTGAGAGGTGAAGAAGGCAAGGATCGGTGAAACGTGCGCAGAGTGCTCCGCCAAAGGGACCAGGACGAAGCCGTCGAATATGACGAAAAACACGAGAGCGAGGAGGTTGATGAAGAATATATTAACTCCACCGATGGTGTACTTGTAATATTCCCATCCTATCGCACGATACACGCAAAGTAGCACTGTTGATCTCGGTGAACCTCGAGTCGAAGGCGCAGTTTGACCTTGGAATAGCCGGGGATGTTTAACGGAATATTCCACCGGAGCCGCGGCTGCGGAACCAGAAGCATCAGTTGGCGGGGTAGTTGATGGACCTGACTGAGTGGAGGCAACAGTGACGACGGGACGTGGGGCGCAAAAGCGAAGCCTGGTTGGGTTAGACACCATGTAATTTATCAACGCCCAATTCAGCTTTGCCATAGGAATGGTGATGATGAGTGCCCAGCACGCGATGCAAGTGAAGACCATGAGGGGTGCAATGACAGCGCAGAAGGCCAACCAGAAAACGGTGCGCCCCAACCAGTCTTCGGACACAGTTTGGTACATATTGACCGAGGTAGGGGCAGCCCCGTAGGACTTTGAGGGCAAGAGGAACTGATCCGCACGGGCTGTTGGGAGCAAGGATGTACACTCGGTGAGAGTAGAAGCCTCCGCATGGGGCTGAGTGACGATGTGAGTCGTGGATTGTGAAGCCCCATCAGGAGTGAGGCCGTTCTCCTCCAGCTGGTTTTCCTCGTCGCCATTATCCTCACTATCACCTTCGACATACTTTCCAAAAGGCCATGCGACATACCAGCCCAGGCCAAAGACCAAGGTAGAGTATCTGCGACCCCCCAAAGGAACGAAATACAGGAGGGCGGATACAGCAAAGCACGACAGGGCCAACCACCAACCAAAGCAAATGACCCAGAAGACGTTTCCGGGCAAGAGATGGCGTTCTGCCTGTGCTGAAGGGATTGAATGGAGGGCAGCGTCTGCGGTGCGTGTGATGGATCTGGATTTCTTGTACAGCGCGGGTTTCCAGATCCGCAAGCCAAAAGGATGCTCGACGTTGATGAGAGATTGACGGTCTTTCAGCGTGATAAGATCATCCTCCTCGTGCGCGCGCTCAGCGTCGTCGCTCTCCGGGCTGTCGTCCGAGTCAGGAGAGTCGTCAGCGACATCCTTGCCCATTGCATGACGACCAGGCAGCGCGTCTTGTTCGTACGGCTGATTTTCCGAGTCAATGGATTCGACTTGACTGAGCATGGTGGTTTCTCGGAAGCTTCTCGTGTTGCCGCGGGTGCTGCTCTGGCTGGTACTTCTCGCTCTGTGCTTGGCAGAGCTGACGGATCTGTCCCGCTGGTGGGGTTGACGAGACACGGGGGAGAGGGAGCGACTAGTGGAGTGATGCTGCGGCACTTCCGAGACTGGAGAGTTGCGACTACGGTGTGCGTGCGTGGCACTAGGACCGTCGTCTTCACCTCCTCCAGACTGAGGCTCGTCGTATAACATGGGCGCTGGAAAAAAAAAGGTATACAATGGAGCCGAGATGGACCGCGCTTTACTAAATGGTAATCACCCAACGGAGATACGTAGCACATTCATATATTGAATATAAAAACAAGAAGATGTAAGTAAATAAATTAGCGTGCTTCACTTCCGCAACAACTTCTCGCGCAGCTCTGCGCCCTTCAGCTGAGCTCGCAAGTATTCAAGACGATCCTGGTATCTAGCAGTCACTTCCTGCCGCCGACGCCGGATATCATGAAGCTCGGATTCTAGAGCGCTCATCTCACCGTCTTCCTCAAGCACTATGGAACCCTGGAACCTCGAAAGGTTGATGCTCGATACACTTCCCAGCTCTCCCAACCGCACATGTGCCAGCGTGGTCGACGAAGGTGGAGCACGGGCGCGAGAGGACATCGATGACATCGATCTCTTTCGGTGCGCTGCACTAGAGGGCGTTAGTGGACCTGCCCGAATTGACGGATTAAGACGGTGGGAGCGTGGTTGCGAGACGTTGGTCCCATATGATGTGGTTGATCGGAGCGACAGGCCATCAGCATCCGAACCATGATAAGAGGTTCCTCGACCCGATGCGCTACTGCCAGCAGCAAGAAAATAATCACTGTTTTCTCTGGCAGCTCGCCGGCTCATGGCAGATATCGATGGTGAACGGGGTAACGTTGCGTGGCTAGGCACATGCCGACTCCGAGTCAGTGCGCTGAGTTCTAATCCATTGAATGCATCCAGTAGCCTCCGCCCTTCCGCCTCCATTGCCTCGATCTCGAAACGAATGTCTTGAGATGATTTAACTGTATCATCCCCCTGCGACGGATCGCCTGTAAGGATAGAAGGGGAATGTTGTAGATCATGATTACGATTTGGAAAGGAGGAAGGAGGTGTCTCATTGCCTAGCCGACGCGCACCCCGATGGATCGAGCGGAAAGAAGTGCTGCTGAGTAAACGATGCTCAGTGTGCGACTGCGTTGATTTTGACTTCCCGTTTCGCGAGTCGAGCGCCAAGGCTGGATTGACACCCATCATGTCCACGGGCATCGCCCTGCGCTTGAGCGTAGCCGGGGCCAAGGAGCCCAGAGTGAATCCGGTCGATTGTTCACTAATAATGCTATCTTGTATCGAAGTCGCACTGATGCGACGGCTCCCACGTTTGAACCAGTTCGACACCGCTGATGAGACGGAAGACCTGGAGCGGACGGAAGGCGTTCCGCGAGCCTTGTTCTGGAACTGACGCGGACTATAAGCCACCGAGTTCAGTTGCGAGGCTGCGACGATTATCAGTCAAGACTGAGATTAAATATAGCACTGGTTGACGAACCATCGTGGAGTGGATAGCTTTGAGAGCCCAAAGGAACGACCGGCGTCTCAGCAGGAACGGCGCCACCGCCAGCTAAACGTTCGAATATGTTCTGCCGCAGGAGTCGGTATTCCTCGTCACTGAGCACGAAACGAGGAGATGAAAAAGGGCTTGTTACGAGTTGTCAAAAAGGACATACTTTAGCAAGCCTTGCGTGTTGGCTGTTGCCAATTCGTTGAGACGCTGTGCGAGGGTTGAACTGTCTTGCCAACGTGAACCGTTGACAGACCGGAGCAGAAGACGAATACGGACGTTATAACATCTGTGTGAGCTCGAGGCGGTGATCTGGGGGCAGACGGTTCGGGGGGTCGCAGCGGCGAACTCGGGGAATGACTGGGACCTGAACGAGACGCGGAATCTCGGTCAATGGATCTATGTGGCTGGGTGGCAACATGCAAAAGCTGAGGGGTAGAGACGCCCGGCAAGGTTTCTCGTTGCTTTCCTTTGTGTTTACCGTACTGCAAAATAGTCAACACGGAAGAAGGAATGAATGTGAGAGCACGGACGAATCGGGAACGGATGACCTGAACCACAGATCTGTCATCTTCAAATAAAGAGGTATCTTGCGGTGTTCTGGACGAGAAGAACCCCATTTTCAGGCGCTGCTAACGATGGAGATTTGAACACTCAACAGGGTCGAGGCATCACTGATGGAAGGGGGGAAAGTCAGCTGTCAGAGGGTCTGGTTAATCACACACGAAACGAGACAGACAGCTGACACCCCTTCCACCCAATTTATTTTATGTCGGCTCCGTTAGTTAAGAACCTGAGAGCTACGAGAACTAAGTAAATACTAACACTCACTTGCTCTCCATGTCAGTCCTTCTCAGGAACAGGTGTGCCCTCATGCTCCAGAGGCCGGTACCCACGAGCTCCCATGGCCTCGTGGTTCGCATAAGATGTCAACGGGCGATCGGTGCGCGGAGCTTTTCTGCCAACATTGATGCTGGTATTCTACCACCGTTGAGTGGGGTTCGGGTCCTCGATCTAACCAGGGTATTGGCTGGCCCAACCTGTTCCATGCTCTTGGCAGACTTGGGGGCCGATGTCGTCAAAATAGAGGAAATCACGAAAGGAGATGACACACGTCAGTCGTCATCACGGTTTCACTTGACACTTCTGTTTCATGGGAACTCAGGATCGTGGTCTCCCCCTTCTGCCCCTATGGCAGAGGATGCACCAGAGGAGGCTTCTCATCTACCACCAGAGTCTGCTTACTTCCTAGCTGTAAATAGGAACAAAAGATCGATCACGGTCGACTTCAAACGAGCGGAGGGCCTTGAGATTCTACACAAGTTGGTGCAATCTTCCCATGTTTTAGTGGAAAATTTCGTTTCTGGAAAGCTCGCCACCTTGGGTCTTGGTTGGGAAGATTGTCGAAAAATCAACCCTAGGCTCGTCTATGCATCGATCACTGGTATTCCCTCCTTCCCCCAACAAATATCCATGATACGATATTGACCGCTTGGTGAAGGTTATGGGCAGACCGGCCCTTATCGCGAAGCCGCCGGCTACGACGTTATAATAGAAGCAGAAGCAGGCCTGATGCACATGTTAGCATGTTGTTTCTATACCCTCCGTTCCAGTGTGCTCATCAACTGTCACAGCACAGGCGAAGCTGATCGTGCCCCATCCAAGGTTGGAGTTGCTGTTACTGACATCATGACGGGCCTCTATGCCCACGGTGCCATCATGGCAGGACTGCGTTCTGTGAATCAGACTGGCCAAGGCGTGTGGATTGACTGTAACCTATTTGAGACTCAAGTGGGCACGGCTTTTATGTATTCATGCTCACCCCACTCAGGTTGCCCAGTTAGCGGGGCTTGCAAACATTGCTTCCAATTACCTCATCGCTGGACGAGAGGCTTCTCGGCACGGAACTGCGCACCCTTCCATAGTACCGTATCAGGTTTTCCCTTGCAAGGACGGCTTCCTAATGATCGGTGCTGGCAACGACAAACAAGTAATCTCGTTCATTCAAGTCCGTGCCGACGGAGCAACTGAAGCAAATTAATGTGTCACAGTTCAGGCTTCTTGCCACCACGATCCTCGAGAAGCCCGAGCTTGCAGATGACGCTCGTTTCTCGACGAACTCAGCCCGTGTCGCCAACCGAGAGACGCTGGTCGACCAGATCTCTGCTGCGCTGAAACGACACGACAGAGACCACTGGATCGGGCGACTGACTGGGATTGGGTGCGTATTGTTCAGAATGATATGCATTGAGATGGGGAAGTGACCACCTTGATCCATGCAAGCATTCCGTTTGGACCGATCAATAATATCTGCCAGACGTTTGCACATCCACAGGCGATCGCGCGCGAGGTGACAGTGGAAATTGACGTACGTGTTTCGTCCGTGCAACGTGGTCGCAGGGCTAGAAGTGTGGTTTTCGGATAGCACCCCCGTGCAGGCAAAGTTCGTATGGTCGCGCCACCGGTCACCTACAACGGCAAGAGGATGCCAGTGAGGAGACCACCGCCCTGGTTGTCACAACACACGACGGAGGTATGTGCATCGTTTGTATGTTATGTGGCCAATCTGATGCTGTGACTGTGGAGATCTTGAAGGAGTTAGGGTACTCGGATAATGAAATCGCGAGGCTGCGTGCGCGTAGGGTGGTGTAGCATGAGGGTAGCGTCGTGTCGGACGTCCGCTGTGGGTCGCGAGTATGGTATAGAGAAGGGTTTTCCATTGGGGGCAAAGTTGTGCCAGGGGGTACATTCCTGATGTGATCTCCAGGTCGATAATCAGTTCGGCTGTCCACTTATGTACTTGGCTCCGGACGAGATCCCGTCCGACTTGTAGCCTATTTCATACTTGTTTACCCTTGCTATTCTCTGCTCCCTCTCTGCCTTTCGATGTCCTCCCGCTTCGCCGACCCAGCAACGATGCGGACGAGGTCACCCAACTACCCCGACGACACCCCCAAACGACCCCCACCCTCCCCCTCCAACAAGGCACCCCCACCAAAGAAGCTCGACCCAAAGTCCCATACCGTCACCGAAGTGCCTTGTCTTCCCAAGGCAGACTCGCACTCAGAATCATGTACGGACAAGGTATCTGTCTCTGTAAGCGATGTACCCCACCTACCGCTGACTATCTTCCAAAGTCGTCAAGCGATCGCGTCGTCGTCGACATGGATGTGTTCTCACAGATACTAGAGCTGGACGACGGAGACGATCAGGAATTTTCCCGAGAGATGGTCGACGAGTATCTCGACCAAACGCAGGCAACTATAAAGCAAATGGACGAATGCTTGTGCGCCGGTCTGTCCCTCTAGTGTGCTATTGACTTCTTACTCGCTCTCAGCACCAAGCATGAATTGACACAGCTCAGCAAGCAGGGCCACTTTCTCAAGGGCTCCTCTGCCGCGCTGGGTGTCGTTCAGGTGCAGGAAATCTGCGAGCAGATACAGCATCTGGGCAATCGCATCGATCCAGACAAGCCCGAAGTCAAGATATCCGCGGACGATGCGTTTGCAAAGATCAAGCCACTATTAGTCCGCCTGAAAGACGAACATACGGCAGCAGATGAATGCCTCCACAAGCACCTCGATGGGGACCAGCCCGGGAACCCCAGTGGATTGCAAGCTACAAGGATCTAACGATGGTTGCTGTGCGACGCTGTGGCTCGGCATGGGCCGCATGGGCCACATATGCACATGAGACGTTCGCAGTATCGGAGCACAGTCTGGTACTTGCTACGACATAGGAAGACTGTATCAATCTTGTACTCTGACCATCTTTTTCCCCTGTTTGTCGCCCGCCATTATCTTGTTCTCACAGCGCTGCTCCATTACATACATACGCCTAGTTCCTGCCGAGACGCTGTGTACGCCTTTTAATTACCGTTTACATTCAAGCTCAAACTTTGTTTGATTTGCTCTACGATAACCAAAGATATCAATCACTCGCTTTCTGCCTTTCCCAGATTCGACCAACCGTTCCTGGATCACCGCCCGAGATCGTGACCCCAGCCGCGATGAGCCACCAAGGTCTTGCCCTGCCCACCCCGGAGCAGTTCCCTGCCTTTCCGTATGACCCGCCGTATTCCATACAGACGGACCTCATGAGACACGTCTATTCCTCCATCGAAAAAGGGCACGTCACGATCGTCGAGAGCCCAACAGGCACGGTGCGTGCTCCGTGAGATGATTCCACTCCGTCCGTGACGACGTCTGCCACAGGGAAAAACACTGAGTCTCCTCTGCTCGAGCTTATCTTGGCTTGCTGACGAAAGGGAGCGCGCTCGCAAAGGGCAGGTTTCTCAGCAAGCAACACAAACTGACGGTGGGGCCCGTTCGTTCATTGCGAGGTCAGGTGGCTCATCACGGGTGCAGAACCGGCATGGGTGTCCGTCCAAGCAGCACAGATAAAACAGAAAGGCCTCGAGGCCCAGGACTGTGAGTACGAAGAGAGGCTGGCAAGAGCGAGAAAGGCCGAGGGTCGTTTGCGCGCGTTAGCGAACGCAAGGGTAACGAAACGTCAGGTTCGACTGGGACCTGTCTATACTCGCATTCACGACATTTGACGCCGGTAGATAGCGCGTTTCCGCTCAAACTACTCAAACTGCTGACGAAGACGACGAAGAACGCTACCTTCCTGACCGTGAAATGGATGAGACAGAAGATAACCTGTCTCCTGCTGTTCGTGCACTGGCTGCAAAGTACGTCACTCGGCTGTGCCCCGAAGCTATTATTCACTTGACTCCTAGGCTCAACAAGACCACCTCATACCACGAACGTATTGATCCTCAGGAACCAGCATGCACCAAAGTTTACTATGCCTCTCGTACCCATTCCCAGCTGACACAGATTGTTCCCGAACTCAAAAAATTAAAGTTCAAGAAATTCTCGCATACCCAACATTCTTCCCATGGCCATGGTCACGAGGCAATTCCACCATCGCTGGGGCAAATGAAAAAGCGAAGCTTGCCTGGGGATGAAGAGGGTGTGATGGCTTGCGGACCCGACCGGGAGTTGGTGTATGAAGAAGATACCGATCGACGGCAATGGCGAACCGTGTCTCTCGGGTCACGTAAACAGCTTTGCATTAATGAGGACATAAGATCAAAGCCGGGTGACTTGGATGAAAAATGCCGTGAGCTGCAAGACGGTGCAGAGTCTGTTTGAAGTCATACATGCAAGTCATCTGATCATGGAAGTAGGACTCAACGGACGACGGTGTCCACATCTCCCACTCCCGGAAGATCACGTGCGCTTGCTTGATCTCCGAGACCAAATTTTGGTCTGTTCACGACTCTTATGCGTGGCTACTATCCACATTTATGACTGTTCTGCAGGGATCTCCAAAAGATATCGAGGATCTCTCCGTCGCAGGAAAGAACGCTCAGACGTGTCCCTACTATGGTTCCCGCAAGGCAATCCCTCAAGCAGAGGTTCGCCGTCGACACTCCTGATCTTCCTTTCCATACCTCTAAATGCATATCTCAGCTTGTGACGTTGCCGTACAATCTTTTATTGCAAAAGGCAGCGCGAGACGCTCTAGGCATAGACCTATCGGACCAGGTTATCGTAATCGATGAAGCTCATAGTAAGTGGCAGCGTTCTAGTGCCTATTCCAGACGTCACTCCTTAGATTTGATCCCTACTTTACTTTCGTTATCGAGTGTCCGTGTGACATCTCATGTACTATCGAAGTCATTAAACCAGGTCACAACGTATTATGAAAAGTTCCGAACCCGGCTTTCTGCACTGCATAGTCTTCACCTCAAACGCCTCATCAGCTACATGGAAGCAGTTCGAAATGTCATGGAAGACTGGGTGGCGTCCAAGCCCAAGGCTGTTTCAAGTACGGAAGCGAGAGTCGAAGTTTTCACGATATCAAGCTTTATGGAAAAGCTGGGAACAAAGGCGATGGGTATCAACTTACTTGAAATAGAGGCATACTTGAGCAAGAGTAAAGTGAATCACGTTGTTAAATGGAATTCGAGCATCCTTAATGGTAATACAGATCGCAAGAAAAATATCTGGCTACGCTGATGCGATGTCAGTTCAAGAGGGTGGAAGTGAGCTGTTACGTTTCCTCGCATATCTTTCTAATGTTACATCAGTCAACGTGTCCAGGAAACAAACAAGCCGAGGTACTCCGGCGCTCCATTCAGTCGAAGCATTCATGGTCGGGCTTGCTGGCGCAAGAGAAGGTGATTTACATCTACATTATACTGAAGACGCCTATTTGATAACGAATTGCTAGACGGACGCATCATTCTCTCCCTTTCAGGTGACAACACGCAAGAGTTGGAGATAAAGTATCAACTTCTCAATCCTTCAACGACTTTTCGTGAAGTAGTTGACAGCGCACGGTCAGTCATATTGGCAGGCGGGACTATGTCTCCGGTTTGTGGTTTCACGTTGATACAAGCCTTTTGAGTTGACAACATGATAGATGTCGGATGTAGTCGCGCAGTTATTCCCTTGGCTTCCCTCCGAGCGACTATCGACCTTCTCCTGTGGGCATATCGTCCCGCAATCGCATGTCCAGACGCTATGTGTCACCAGGGGTCCAACTGGCTGCCCTCTGGAGTTCAAATATAGCCAGCAGGCCGATCCTCGTTTAATGAATGAATTGGGACAGGTTGTCCTGAACCTTTGCAATGTAGTTCCAGGGGGGATGATAGTATTCTTCCCATCGTACTCATCTTTGAACTTGGCTCGAAAAGCTTGGAACACAACGAAACACATGGATAAGTTTGGAGCGAAGAAGAAGGTTTGTTTAGTCCCCCGCATGCAATGAGGTGTTATTGAATGTGCGGCAGGTATTCTTGGAACCCCAAGGCAGTAGTGGCGTTGACTCAACACTACGAGACTATGCAGACGCGGTAAAACCATTGGTTCGTTTTACTTAAATGACCCCGAATAGCTCTGCTTACCAGCCTTCAGGCGACCAATATACCGGACAAGAGGACAGGTGCAGTACTGTTTGCGGTGATCGGTGGGAAACTCTCGGAGGGTCTGAATTTTTCGGACGAACTTGCGCGGGCGGTTGTCGTTGTTGGCCTCCCGTTCGCAAATAAGAATTCACCGGAGCTACAAGAGCGGATGCGGTACGCAAATGAGGTAGAGAGGAGAGTTGGAAAGAAGAGACTTCCAGGGACCAAGGACGCTGCTTCGGAGCTGTATGAGAACATGTGCATGAGTGCTGTTAATCAGAGCATCGGTCAGTCTACCAGTCAGCGTCTCGCTTGCATGATGATTCATAATTTATAGGTCGCGCCATTCGTCATCGTATGGACTGGGCGTCACTCATACTTGTTGACCAGCGTTACTGTTCAGCGAGCATTCGCAACAAGTTACCCGCGTGGATCCGGGATGGCGTTACCGTGTGTGACGGTTTTGGACAAACCATGAAGGACCTCGGCCGATTCTACCGAGAGCGGAAACAAAGTCAGTTTCAAGCTCCTCCGGGAGCGGCTAGCTCCAGGTAGTATATATATTTATATGTATAGTCACACCTGTCTGTGCTACAGAACTCGAATCGTTCATATTTGGTGTCCTGTCATCATATCTCGGGTTTCCACGTTTGCGGCGGCCTGGCGTGGCGTAGCGCTACCAAGGAACGCGCCGGTTGATGACATAATACAGCCCCGCCGTCCCTTACCTCCGTCTTCTTCCACCAAATTTTACGTGTCGTTTCTTTCCTTCCCGCAATGCTTTCGCGGCAGGCAATCAGGCGATTCCCGTACGTTCTGCGCGCCAGCACTGGACGCGTTCCTGCTACAGTGGTCCGTCGTACATTAGCCACTCCAGCGGCGCCACCATCGTCAAACGACCCTTTCGCGAACGGAACGAATGCTTACTATGCCGAAGAGATGTACAGGCACTGGAGGCAGGATCCCCACTCCGTCCATGCCTCTTGGGCTGCCTATTTCTCGGGCATGGAACACGGCTTGCCTAGTTCAAAAGCGTTCCAACCCCCTCCCGGTTTGGTCAGTCCACCCGCAGACGGTGCTCCGGCCCTTCACCCGGTAGGCGGTGCAGAGCTAGACGATCATTTAAAAGTGCGCTTCCTCCCCCCTGTATGATTTGATTCTCTAATTCGTTTTAGGTTCAACTGCTAGTGCGCGCATATCAAGTCCGGGGACATCACACTGCCGAATTAGACCCTCTTGGTATCCTGGATGCGGATCTTGCGGATGTCCATCCACCTGAACTTGAGCTCAGTCGCTATGGCTTCACGGAGCGTGATCTGGACAAGCAAATCACTCTCGGGCCTGGCATTCTTCCCCATTTCGCGACGGAAGATAGAAAGTCTATGTCACTTCGTGATATCATAAAGACTTTGCAGCGCATCTACTGTAAGTGTTGGAATAATGATGCTAAACAGCACCTGAACTTCTTTGTCAAGGTGGCGCCGTTGGCATCCAATATGTTCACATTCCTGACAAGGAACAATGCGACTGGATCAGAGAAAGGGTGGAAATCCCCAAGCCCTGGAACTACACACTAGAAGAGAAGCGCATGATCTTAGACCGACTCATCTGGTCAAACTCCTTCGAGAAATACATTGCTAGCAAATACCCCAACGAGAAGAGGTTCGGATTAGAGGGTTGCGAGGCACTTATTCCTGGGATGAAGGCTCTCATTGACCGCTCGGTTGACAACGGTGTGAAGCATGTCACGATCGGCATGCCGCACCGTGGGCGTCTCAACGTGTTGGCAAACGTCATCCGCAAGCCTATCGAGGCTATTTTGAACGAGTTTTCCGGCGCGGAGGCCGATGATTCGCCAGCTGGTGACGTCAAATACCACTTGGGTGCTAACTATGTCCGACCCACACCATCCGGAAAGAAAGTTTCCCTCTCGCTTGTCGCCAACCCATCACACCTGGAAGCTGAAGATCCAGTAGTCCTTGGCAAAACTTATGCTATTCAGAATCTGGAAGGAGATCAAACCACCCATAATACTGCGATGGCGGTCCTTGTCCACGGCGATGCCGCTTTCGCAGGTCAAGGTGTTGTGTACGAGACCATGGGCTTCCACAATCTACCCAACTATGGAACCGGCGGAACCATTCACCTCATTGTTAACAATCAAATCGGATTCACCACCGACCCACGATTCTCTCGGTCAACGCCCTACCCGTCCGACATCGCCAAGTCCATCGATGCACCGATCTTCCACGTCAACGGTGATAACGTCGAGGCCGTGACCTTCGTATGTCAGCTCGCTGCCGACTATCGTGCCAAGTACAAACGTGACGTCGTGATCGATATTGTCTGCTACCGGCGCCATGGTCATAATGAAACAGACCAGCCCAGCTTTACGCAGCCTCGAATGTACCAAGCTATCGAGAAGCAGCCCACTACCCTAAGTCAATACTCGAAGTTCTTAGTTGGACGTGGTACGTTCACGGAAAATGATATTGAAGAGCACAAGAAGTGGGTATGGGGAATGCTGGAGAAGGCCTCCGCAGCTGCAAAGGATTACGTCCCTACAAGCAAAGAATGGCTCTCCGCGACCTGGCAGGGTTTTCCATCGCCTCGCGAGTTAGCAGAAAAACCACTTCCAACTCGCACCACTGGCGCTGATGAGGAGACTCTCAAGCGAGTGGGTAAAGCCATTTCCCAGTGGCCAGCTGCCTTTACTCCACATCGTAACCTTGCGCGGATCCTCAACCAACGAGGAAAGACTGTCGAAGAGGGCCACAATATTGACTGGTCCACCGCGGAGGCTCTCGCATTTGGCTCCCTTGCTCTCGAGAAAATCCATGTTCGCGTATCAGGCCAGGATGTGGAGAGAGGTACCTTTTCGCAACGCCACGCTGTCTTACACGACCAAGGCAACGAACAGCAATACATCCCCCTAAACAATCTCGGTTCAAACCAGGCACCGTTCGTCGTTTGTAACTCATCTCTCTCCGAGTTCGGCACCCTTGGCTTTGAACTAGGTTATTCACTTGTCTCTCCCGATTTCCTCACCATCTGGGAGGCCCAGTTTGGTGACTTTGCAAACAACGCCCAATGTATTATCGACCAGTTCATTGCTGCTGGGGAGCGGAAATGGCTGCAACGCACTGGGTTGGTCATGAGCTTGCCTCACGGTTATGACGGTCAAGGTCCGGAACACTCCAGCGGTAGAATCGAACGTTTCCTGCAACTCTGCGATGACCATCCAAACATCTTCCCTACACCTGAGAAGATAGAAAGGCAACATCAAGATTGCAACATGCAAGTTGTATATCCTACGTGAGTCTTACTTACAATATGTATACTTTGGTCGCTGACGCGTTCGCTAGTACGCCATCGAATTATGTGGGTCACATTCTGAACTAGATCATGACGATTCTAACAGAAGAGCAGTTCCATGTCCTTCGCCGGCAAATACACCGTGATTATCGCAAACCGGTATGCCTTATGCTATGTTCAAATCTTACGTGCTTATCATGTGTGATAAACAGTTGATCCTGTTCTTCTCGAAATCCTTGTTGCGTCATCCGAAAGTGCGCTCAGACCTATCGGAGATGGTTGGAGACACGCACTTCCAGAGATATCTGCCCGAATCCCATCCGGAAGACATGGTACCAGCTGAGCAGATTCGTCGGCACATCCTTTGCACAGGTAATTTATTCGTTAGTTTACAAAATCGACTCACTGACCTTGCTTTCAGGCCAGGTCTACCATACTCTCTTACACGAACGCGAAGAAAAGGGTATCAAGGATGTTGCCATAAGTCGTATAGAACAATTATCACCATTCCCTTATGATCTCGTAAGGTCACCTCTGAAGGTTTATGTAGCAAACTCATGTTTTGACACAGATCACGCCTCACCTGGATAAATACCCGAACGCTGAGCTCATGTGGTGTCAGGTAATGTCTAGTACGTCTTTTTCTGGAACTGTAGTAACATGGGGTTTAGGAGGAGCCACTCAACAATGGAGCATGGACTCACGTTGGTCCCCGTATCCTCACTGCCGCAAATGAGACACAATACCATCGGGGGAAGTATCCTTCCTATGCCGGGCGTCTACCAACCAGCTCTGTTGCGACGGGTAGCAAGGTAAGACACAACATAACATTGTTTTCTCGTTTGTATTTACAAACATTATTTAAAGATCCACCACAAGAAGGAGATCGAGGAATTCCTCGCGGCCGCATTTGTCGAGAGATGATGCGTGGTATATTATGTTGCATCAGCTATCTGAACTATCCTTTGATTACGCTGTCTTTCTTAATGTCGCGTGAATAGATACGTTAATGGAATACACATGCACTGCTCGTATCCATTGCATAGACATCATACCAATCATTCGGCATACATGACCCCATCTTCGTCCGCAACGATGTTGTTAACTTCCTCAACGCCCTCATTCTCGCTGGGTTTTTGCACGAAACCGCGGAGTGTCGACTGAAGTTGGTCGGTGGGAATGCCAACGTCAGCCTTGGGCTTCTGGGGCTTTCGCTTTCCCGTCGACTCCTGAGACCCGATTATTTCTGCATGAATCCAGATGAATGTTTGGGTTCATCTAGTCGCGTTTGATGATAGCTTACCCTCTAGAAAAAGGAATTCCTCCGCTCGACGGACGATATTAGCTACAAAGGCGCCCTGCATGAGCAACATAAACCTACGAAGAACAATGATATCGATATCTTACCGACGTCTCGTTGTTGAACGGTTGTTCTCTTCTCCCTTTCAGCGAGCTTTTGAGACGCACGCGAAAGCCTCCTGATAAACTCTTCCGTCGCCAGCGAAATCAGAAACGTCGCGTCCCTGGCGACCATAGGAAGGTCCTATAACGCGTACGGTGGCAAGTCAGTCACTCGAACGCGTGCCCCGCCCGAAAAGTTGGAACCCACCTTGTCCGCTTTTATGATTTTTTGTACTCTCGAGAACGGCAAGACTGATTTGCCTGGTTCGTGATCTCGTACTGCCTCCTCCCCTTCCTTGGACCTCACTGCTTCTGCTTCTGGTGGCTTGTCTTGCGCTTGTTTGATCGCTTGTGGTGTGACTTCGACCGCCGGTGCTTCAGCACGGCGCGAAACCGTCGATTCTACTTGGACGACTTCTTGCTCTTCCGAGTCTTGTTGTGCCGTGCGTTCGGTAGACATGATTGGCCGTCGAGTTGAATCTGCTTTGCATGAGCGCCACAGACGCGTCGACTACTTATTTATCTATCATACTCATGATCATAGATCAGAAAAGGTGAAAGCTGGAGTGAGTGTCGCATTGATTGCTGACCGACACGGAAAGTGGTAAATGGTAAAATAACGCACAAGCCGCTATATTACTCAGAGCATCAGTGTCTAAATCAACGTGCGAGCAGGGCGCGCGCTAAAAGTGTGATCATCCCACCGACTGCCACACTCCCAACGACGAAGATGAGCTCGCGACCACCGACGACATCGAGGTCTGGGTAAGTCTGAGGCCACCATGGTAGGCCTGGGGACAACACTGCAGGAGTCTGGTCTGAAGGAGTGGCGAGTGAGTCTTGAGGAGCCACTGCAGACACTTGAGCGATCAGCTCGGTCAAGAGCTTTTCATGCGTTATCAGTCGCTCCTCTAGTCGCATGGCACCGGCATCCATCAGCGCCTTTGTCTCGGCCCCCATCTCCTCTACCTTTTTCTCGAACGTCTGCGCCAACCTCCGCCTTTTCCAGGGCTCGACGACAATGATCGCGACGACGAACACGAGGAGGTTGACCGCCAGGACCGCCAGGGACCCATACGTCGAAGCACTGCGAATCTTATCACTCCAGACCTGTTCCTCGTGGTATCGTGCCAATATTACCCTCATCAGCTCTGTGAATTCTCGCTCCACCGCGTCCTCCGAGGCTGCGACACGAGCTTTTGCGCAAGACTCCTCCTGTTCAAGCGAGTGGTCTGAACGAACGAGGGACGTGAAATCGCCGACGTCGGTATCGGTCCAGCTAGACTTGCGCTGGAGCAGGTCGTTCACGCGCCGTTGGGATACGGAACGCTGGAGGACCGCGAGGTCGTGGGCGGTCTTGGCTTCTCTCGCCGTTCTTCGCGTATCCCTGATTCGAGCCTCTTGGACGAGATGACGATGTGTGTGCGTCGGAAGAACAAAAAGATCGAGAGTTGAAGGACTGTACCTTGTGCGCCGACCTTTGTCTTGAGAGCCTCGATTTCGTCGTATCCCGTCACTCGATTGAGGTGTGGGCCGAGCTGTGAAAAGGAAGCGGCTGCTTTCTTGGAGAATTGGTCTGTGTGCTGTCGCAGGGACGAGGATGCGAGGGCATGCCAGTCTTTGAAACGGCCGCGGAGGGCGTCGAGGGGAAGGGTCTGAGTTGGTGGAGGAAGAGGATGCGAGCGGGAGTGGTCGTCGCGAGGACTCTTCTCGGGAGCGGCGGCGGCGGCGTTGCGGGTCGTTGAGCGGGCACCGAGTTGAAGGCGCCGACACAAGATTCTGTGCGTTGTCCACTTCGCCAACATGGAAGTTGTAATAATAAAAAAAGGCTCATATATATAAACGCATGTCTATTTATTAGGTTCATATCTATCCAGGAAAGTCATTACATCGTGACTCCTTCTCCCTCAACTCCAAACATCCGACAGAAGTCGTGACCGTTCCTTCAGCAACTTGATCTCTGCAGCACCCTCTACCTCAGCGCTCCCTCCCTTGGCTTCCCCAAGGATCCGCATCAGTACCTCCTCCACCGCTTTGCTCATTGCCTTGGCATCACCACAAATGTACACGTATCCTTTGCCGGCAAGGATGGCATCCGCAATGTTCTTCCGGTCCTCCCAAATAAGGTCTTGGACGTAGATCTTGCTTCCATCGGGTTTGTACGGAGGCTCACGCGAGAACGCACACTGGATCTTGAATTTGCCTTTCAGGTCCGCAGTATATTGTGGCCATTCTTCGCCGTACAAAAAGTCCTCAGTCGATTTGCGGCAGCCATAGAAAAGTGAAATAGTCCCCCAGTCGTTCAGTGCATCCGGTCCGTTCTTCTCAATCGTGCGGCGTGCGAGAGCCACACGTTCTTGCACAAACCCGCGGAATGGAGCGACGCCCTATCAATTCATCAAACAATACCCTTGACATGATGCATTCCGCAACTCACCGTACCCGGACCGACCATGATAACCGGACTTTTGGGGTTCGTAGGCAAACGGAATGTCGAGCGACGCACGTGGATGGGGACCTTATATGTGCTATTGTCCTTGTAAGCTCCGCGTGGTCCTTCGATGGCGTAGGAGGGAAGCGATACACTAGACTCCCCGTTTGCCGAGTGTTTGACGTTGAGCAAGAAGTTCGTACCAACGCCATATACAGGGCGGGCTGGAGCAAGTGAATTAGGGACGGAGTCATACTCGAGCACCACAGCAGTAACGTGGATGGCGGTGGCGTGCATTTTAGGACTAGAGGAGATCGAATAGTAGCGAGGCTGGAGACGAGGGATGGAAGAAATAATGATATCGAATGGAATGTGCCACGCAGAGGTGTTGTCAGGAGTAGGGGGGACAGAAATATCGTTTCCAGCAGCGAGTTGAAGTATTTCACCAAGCTTGAAGCATCCGTTCGTGACGACAGCAGCGTATTCTTCCTTATCGCTACTAAGCTTCTTGAGGAAAGCCTCTGCTTCGGGCGATGGTGCAAACTTGGAGAAAACACCTAGCATCTGACGACCAGCAACAGCGCTGATATCAATGTAGTTGCGAAGCACGGTGCCGTAAGTAGTAGGGACAGGGAAGGGAACCTTAGCGAGTGCTGGATCGAGGGAATCGATGTTAATCACGGTATCTTTCTTGTGCCCAAGCCCGAGGGCGCAGAGCAGGCGCTCCACCTCGACATTAGGATTGCATGGCCAAACGCCGACGTGATCGCCATGTTGGTATGTGACCCCAGATCCTTCTATGTCAAATTCCATATGTACGCAGTTCCGATTCGCTCCGATTTTGAAGAGTTCACGAGCCACCACAACGGGAGATGCGTAGGGGTTCTTGGCATCGTGAATGCCCTTTGTTTTAGTCAGAGCGCGGACCGAAAATTCACCTAGAGGAGAAATGAATATCATGAAGGAAGTAAAGTAAGAAACATACCGAGGTAAACCTTCTCTTCGGGATGCGAACTAAGTTCGGCGACCGCAAAGTCGGGGGAGTCACCACCCTGGCCTTCCTCGACGCCCATAGCTTCGGCAAAGGCATCCCACATGCCGTCCTTCCATGCAAGATAGTCCTCCTCCATGCTCTTGTCGTCATCGCCCTCGCCAAGTTCGCCGAGTCGAAGGGCACCCATCTTGGTTAACTCGGTGTCGACGTTACGACCGATGGCATTATAATGCTCGTAGGTCCTGTTACCGAGAGCAAACACAACATACTTGAGGCCCTCTAGCTTGTGTTCCCCGTTGGTGAACTCAAAAGACCCATCAGAGAGGTTCTGCATGAGTTGAACTGCGTTATCCGTTGGTTCGCCCTCTCCATAGGTGGCCATAACAAAGAAGACACAGGAATCTTCGGGAACTTGATCAAGGTTCTCGAAATCATATTCTTCGGGGTCACAAACCAGAGACGAGAGACCAAACTTGGATTTGGCTTCCTTGGCCAGACGGATGGCATATTCTTCAGCAGTTCCAGTTTGCGAGCCATAGAAGATGACGATGCGCTTCTTCTGCATTTCGAGCAAGTGAGCGGGTGGAGGGAAAGAGAGAAGAAGGATCGTACCCCTTCCTTCATTTTAGCGACAAAGTCTCTTGGGTTGCTGTGGCCATTAGAAGCTTTCTGAGTGGGGACGGAGACAACCTTTTGCCTTGCAGAAGAAGAGAATATTTGATCGCGAAAGAGATAAACGCCGGCGAGGGCGAGACCGAGTGCGAGGATGGCGACGTCTGACGAGGACGTGATGGCCATTGTGAAGGGGAAGAGAAGAAGAGCTCCTCGACCTGCCACTTAAACAAGAACGAGGAAAACAAGAGCAGAGAGAGACAACCTTGGCTTTCTATTCATTCGAAACGTGGCGCTTTCCCACGCAATTACCGTCTTCAGAAATGCAATGACTCGGGTGGAACACAGATCTGCTCAGCCCCTCGGATAGTGCACAGTGCCGAGTATGTCTCTTCCGTAGTGGTGTTCACAAAGTTTACCGGTTTCACTCTTGGTGTGAGAGATGTTGTATCTGCAGTTTTTGTTGGCATCACATCACACGTGGTGGAAAGTTGCGGATCACACGAGAACCTTAGAAATTGGTTACGGACACGTCGACTCATCACTGCGATGTCTCTCCTACGGTCAACATTTCCCCTCTTTCTCTAGTCCTTGGCTAAACCCATTTATATAGCCTTGGCCTGTGCGTTACAGGCGTGTACGCGATGTTTCTTGTCAGTCGTCCCCTCATGTCCGAAGGGAGTCCGTTAACCCGTCCAATAGCTTTGGGCCATCGCGCAAGAGCGACGTACGTTCTCCTGCTGCTCATATAGTTCTCGGAATCTCATCCCACTCCTGTAGTGTCCGTTCCATTCCAATCTGTCGACGGTCAATCCACCCACAAGTTTAAATCGGCTTTATTCATCGGGACATGCCAGAGCTTCCTCAGTTCCTTGTCCGCCCTTGCTTACATTTATATGCGAGGAAAGCCAAGCTATTCTTTCTCTTCCCTCCTTGGCCTCAATGTTCCCGCACAAACGCACCTCAACGGATCACATAAAACGAACGGCACCCCGGTCATCAATGGGAACACCCCCAAATCCCAACTGAAGCATGCGTCTGCTACAGACGTTCGTTCTTATCGCAAGGGCCTCCTCCTCAGTTACCTTCAGTGTTCTAGTTTCATCGCTCTCGCGGCTCCCTTTGGTTTCGCAGCGCTCTCTTATATCACATACCCTACCATGGTGCTCGGAAAGTCCTGCAAGCTGGTCCCTGTCATGCTTATGAACTTCCTTCTTTATCGACGCAAATTTGCCCCCCACAAGTATCTTGTGGTTGCACTGGTGACGGCCGGTATCAGTGTATTCATGTTCTTTGGAAACGAAACCCCTTCCAAGACGAAATCCAATACAACCACTGACGGAGCACAATCCCCATACTTCCAGCTCATTGGTATAGCTTACCTCCTGGTCAATCTAGTCCTGGATGGCGTCGTCAATTCAACACAGGACGAAATTTTCTCCAGATACAAAGTCTCGGGACAGCAAATGATGTTTTGGATCAACGCATTCTGTACAGTGTTAACCACAGCTCTTGGAACGCTCCCGTTACCCTATATTCCTGTCCTTCATCCCTCATCTGGTGCTCAGAGCGAGTTCTCTGCCGCCTTCGCGTTTATCAGGTCACATCCTTCCGTTATCATACCACTCGTCCAGTTCTCACTCACGGGTGCGCTCGGGCAATTGTTTATTTTCGAGACTCTCCAACACTTTGGATCGTTAACACTAGTGTCAGTTCTAATGTCCTCTTTACTCTTTTCAGCTAATCCATCTCGTTTCACTTGCAGGACAATCACTCTTACCCGGAAAATGTTCACCATGATCTTGTCAGTGGTGGTGTATAACCATAGATTGACCATGGGTCAGTGGTTCGGGGCAGCTACTGTGTTTGCAGGTATATCAGTTGAGGCCTTCGTGAAGCGCAAAGGTAGTGTACTTGCCAAGTTATTCATAGAGGGATACTTACTAGTGTTATAGACGTGCACGCGAAACAGGTTGTTCTGGAGAAGGAAAAGGCTAAGATCAAGTCGTTGTAATCACTATTTCCATCGTACACTCATACCCCCGAAGCAGTATATTCACAACAACAGTAGACAATGCGAATCACTTATACGTATAATAATTGTCCTAGACAAACCAACGCAGCGAGAGGTAATCTTGTTACGATGCTATAATCCTGTAGTCATCATCCTGTCGTCGCCGTCTTCATCGTCGACAAGTACCCGTTTACGATCCTCTGTTCTGTTAAGAATCGCATTAGAGTTGCAAGGACAAGAACACGGGAGAATGAACCTCGAATCTTCTTCCTCTTCCCTTTTTCTACGAGACACCATTCGTTGCATTGGCGGAGTAGGGAAACTAGCGACTGCAGCCTTAGCCTTGTAAATAGATTCGTATTCCTGTGCATAACAAGATCAGTTGTAGTAATGCCCCTTTATTAAGGATATTAAGGATATATTTGTATACCTTGATCTGCGTCAAAAAACCGCCATTTGGAGATATACAGTACCGGCGATTCTGTACCAAATGAAGGGCATCTTCCCAGGACAACTGACAATGTCGCATAACGAACATGACCACGAACGCAGGAGACAGCGAGATGCCACCTAATGGGGATAATCAATGCTAACAAAGCATGACAGTTCGACAGTTGATTCACCGTTACAATGCACGAGAACTTTACCACCCTGCATTAGAGCCTGCTGAATGAAGTGGTCCGCCCTACGTAAGATCTGTTGGATGTTTGAACACCATGAATCTTGCAGAAATTTACTCTGGGAATAGCCTGATAACGTTCTGTTCTTCGTTGTCCTCCACGTCCAATACGAGGTACTTGAAGTGATCAGGGAAGCGTGGCCTAACAGAAAATGCTTCTTTCTGATCTCTTATGCAGGCGCTGCAAGAAAGCCCGTTGAATTGCATGTCCGCGGTGATAACTGAAGCATGTATAAGTGGGTCGGGAACGAACAACTTACATATGGGTAACTCCCAAGGAGTTCAGCGTTTCGAGAGATTTCGAAGCCTGAAATGGGCCAAGTAAAAGCCCGGGCAATATTTCTTGACACTCTCGTCTCATCTCATACCTGGGCCGTTATTAGCTGTGCCAGCAACCAAGCCGGACTCCACTCGGGTGGCTTGGCTGGAGAAGACTTGCCTCCATTCTACATCGGCGGGGCCTTGCACGAGATTTCTCAAGGCCTCGTCACTGAGATTAAGCGCAGCCATGGAATGGAGGTGGAAGGAGAAGAAGAAGGTCAGCGTAAGCGAACGACCTGACTGAAATCTGGGTGATCTCAAGGTATCGACGCGTCGGAAGTATTTGATCGGAGTTCGGATACAGTCTTGACATGGAACCAGACGATGACATACCGTAGGCTGAGGGTCCGGTCTAATCCCAACAACATCGGCGACTTATCACACAGCGCAGGACGCTCATCGAGCATGGAACTTCACCACCAGTCATACCGGACCAACGACGGATCCCATGCACTATAATCACAGGGTTCCTTGGCGCGGGGAAATCAACGCTTTTGAGGCAAGTGGGGATACTTTCAAGTTGTCATGGCCCGGGTCGATGACCGACTACTCTCAGGCGCATACTTACGGAACGACATGGGTATCGCATTGCAGTGATTATGAACGAGTTTGGCGACACAGCCGTATGTACCTTGATTGCGTTCCAAGTTGAAGCACTCATGAAGTGATTAGAACATCGAAGGTTGGTACAGATGGTCACATCCATATTCCCCATTCACATTTCTTGATCAGCCAAGGCCATCAATGTTGCCTCGAGCGAGGATCCGATGGCAGAGAATTCGAAAGAATTTCTCGAGCTAGCAAACGGATGTTTATGTTGCAGCATTAAAGATGCAGGCATTGCTGCTATCGAGAAACTGATGGATCGGAAAGGTGCATTCGATCACATTATACTGGAGACCACAGGTCTGGCTGACCCCGGTGAGAATTATCACTATCACTTGGGTCTCAGCTTAGCCGAGTTTCGATGACAACAGGTCCTATTGCCTCCATGTTTTGGCTCAACGAAGAATATTCCGTCGGACTCCGCAAGCATATATCCCTTGATGGTGTGGTCTGCGTGGTGGACGCAGCATTCGGCCAGCAGGTAGTCACGTAATTCGCTGGAAATCTGCCACTGATGCCATGGCTAATTAGCAAATGGAAGAAGACCATTCAGTGGATGGTATTGGAGAGAGCCTCAGGTACGTTCCGTATTAATAGGGCCGTACTTGTGCCAACATTCACATGATGTAGACAGATAGCGTGCTCGGATGTGGTTCTATTGAACAAGGTCGATCTTGTATCGGCCGACAAACTGATTGCAACAGAAGAAATGATCCACAAAGTCAATCCATCCGCACCTATTTACCGGACGATACAAGCAGACATCGACATCGTCCACATCATGAACATTGATGCCTACTCTGGAGCCAAGCAATTACAAAGCCCCACCTTCCAATTTCATCATTGTGGCAATACCGATACCCTCCATGGTTGTCATGACCACGCATGCCGGACCTCTGCTACGCATTACGAACTCCGTGGAATATCTAGCCTTCAGTTAATGATCCCTCCTTTGACACTTGAACAGCTCACTAAAATGGAGCATTGGATTCAAGAATTGCTTTGGCGGCATGATGACCCCACGGAAGCGGACCGCAAGGACAACAATTTTGGGGCCGAGGTGCTACGTTGTAAGGGACTATTTGTCCTTCACACAGGCGAAGAATTCATGCTCCAAGGGGTACGAAACATGTATGAGATCGCGCCTGTGGAGGCAAAGGATGTGGTTGGAATTCCAGATTCTGGAAAGCTAGTCTTGATCGGGAAGGGGATGGATGATACCCTGAGAGAGAGCTTGGAAGCAGTGCTAAGCCCGTAAAATTATGTAATGAAAGAATCAGAGTCATTTGCTTCAAGATATCTTGTGCCCCTGGATATCGATCTGTAGGACCATACCCCGATGACGACCCACCAGACAAGTTCCGAAGTCCCTGACCCGGATGGTGTCAGGATCATTACAACACTCGGCCATGTAGATCATGGAAAGACTACACTAATGGACGTGCTCCTGGCGGCAAACAACATCATATCACACCGGATGGCGGGAAAGCTGCGATATATGGACAGCCGCGAAGATGAGATTGAGCGCGGCATTACAATGGAAAGCAGCGCCGTCTCACTGAGGTTTCAGGTCAAGGAACTCAATAACGGTATGTATTATCTGGCTCGGATGAAATGAATATCCCAACAGTCACCACAGGAATACCTCAGAAATCATATATCATTAACATGATTGATACTCCTGGGCATGTAGATTTTTCTACGGAGGTATCTACCGCATCCCGGATATGTGACGGAGCTCTTGTGATCGTTGATGTGGTTGAGGGAGTTTGCACTCAAGTGAGTCGCTCCGTCCATAGACTGGCATCCTTTGCGTGGTAATCACCCCGTAGACTATCTCTGTTCTCAGGCAAGCGTGGCAGGACAACCTGCGTCCAATCCTTGTGATCAACAAACTTGACCGGCTGATCACGGAGCTGAAACTTGCTCCGGTGGAAGCATATCACCACCTTGCCCGGCTCATTGAACAGGTCAACGTGGTCATGGGAGAATTTTTCGCTGGCGAACGCATGGAGGATGATCTACGTTGGAGAGAAGAGAGGGACCGCCGGCTCGCGACGAAGAAGGATCGATACGCAGACGAGGGAGAGGCCGCGGTAAACGAGGATGGCGAAACGTTCAAAGAGAAGGACGACGAGGACATCTATTTTGCACCGGAACGTGGAAACGTTGTTTTTGCGTCTGCCATAGACGGGTGGGGCTTCCGGGTGGGCAAATTCGCCCAGCTCTACTCTGCCAAGCTCGGATTCAAGGAGGCTAACCTACGACGCGTTCTATGGGGAGATTTTTACCTGGACCCTAAGACGAAGAGGGTTATTAGCTACAAGCATCTGCGAGGACGCGCCTTGAAGCCACTCTTCGTACACTTTGTCTTGGAAAACATATGGGCCATCTATGATGCAGTCATATTGAACCCGTCAGTCTTTGTGTACTCGACATCGGTTGCACATGCTTGACGTACTTGCAGGAATGTTGAGAAAGTGTCCAAGATTGTGTCCACGCTGGATCTGAAACTTTTACCGCGCGACCTCCGTTCGAAAGACAGTCGGCAGCTGCTCTCGCTCATTTTCAATCAGTGGTTGTCGCTTTCAACATGTGTAATCCAAACTGTAATCGATATCGTCCCTTCCCCTTCTACCGCTCAAGCAATACGCCTGCCTCGGATGCTGTACCCGAACCTCTTTGGTCAGGAAATTCAACCAAAGAATAAATTAGAGCAGGATCTCTACTCGGCCAGCTCGGGAGCTGGTGCCTATGTTGCTGCGTATGTCAGCAAGATGTTCGCTGTTCCTAGAAGAGAACTTCCGGAGAACAAGGTCAAACCCCTGACAGCAGAGGAACTACGAATGCGAGGAAGAGCAACCAGAGAAGCGCACCAGGAAGCGACGACAGATGCACTTGGGAACATAACGGTTCCGGAACTTCCTGAAAATATAACTGACAGTCTCGATTCTTCCGAGGTCAATGACGAGATTCTCCTCGGATTTGCTCGCCTATATTCTGGGACCATCAAGGTTGGAACAAAGATATATTGCGTTTTACCCAAATACAGCGTCGCAATAACGCCCGACCACCCCTCGAATGCGAATAACATTGCGGTTGCAGAGATAGAGGGTTTGTACATTATGATGGGGCGTGAATTACGGCCAGTCTCGAGTGTCAGAGCTGGTAATACCTTCGCAATTAGAGGGTTGGAGGGTAAAGTTTGGAGAAATGCGACTCTCTGCTCCCCTGGAGAAGCTGGAATTATTCAAGACAGTAGTCCTCTGCAGGATCAGGAATGCCTCATTAATCTCGGGGGTGCTAGTCGAATGGTATTGTCCAGGACGGGTTGTTTTCCTTCACCTATTCACTCAACTTGTGATTACTAGACACCCCCTATTGTACGTGTCGCGCTGGAGCCCGCAAATCCTGCTGACATGCCAAAACTGGTCACTGGACTTTCCCTTTTGGCACAAGCCGATCCATGTGTGGAGACTTTCCAGCAACAAACTGGCGAGCATGTTATCCTGACCGCTGGAGAATTGCATTTAGAGGTATGTTATGTGTCCCTCCGTCGGCGGCGTCGCACACATAGCCCTATAGAGATGTCTTAAGGATCTCCGTGAACGCTTTGCGCGAGTGGATATCCAAGCTTCGAAACCAATTGTTCCTTTCCGTGAGACCGCTGTCGGAGCGCCTGGTAGGTTTTCAATGTTCCTGTTGTGCATATTTGTCTCCAAATTCTTTAAGATATGGCTCCTCCAAAGACGCCCAATGCTGTTCGCGGGACCATGAGAGGAGGGGGTGCACAAAATATCGTTGCCTTCACCCTGCGATCGGCGCCTTTGCCGGAGGTTATACACCTTTTTGTCCAACAGAACCTGGTGACGCTCAGGTCACTGTTACAAGAACGCAGATCCGATGACCGGGGCACTTCTGATGGAGAGCCTAATGCTCCCGTTGGAGGAAACCGTCGCGAAGTACAAGGGGACTTGGTACACGTCCCGAGTGTCAAACCGGAACAGTTCTGGATCGCACTGGAGGAGAAATGTACTGAAGCAGGAGGTGAATGGGCAGATATTGTTGATAGGATTTGGGCGTTTGGTCCTCAAGGCGCCGGGAGTTGTCTCCTGATCGATGGCCGTAAAAGTGGCGCTCCTATATCGTACGTTGCCCTTGTGATCTTGCGGAGTCATGTGGCGAGTCTTCTTACAGGCTGAAGCGGCGTTTACTGCGGGATCAAGTCGCGGATGCTTACTGTACGGACAGGGGGTCACACAAGGATTTTGACTTCACTGGACATATTGAAACTGGGTTTCAGCTTGCCACATTTCAGGGTCCGCTGTGCGCTGAGCCTGTCGAAGGATTTTGCTATTTCATCGAAGATGTGCAGGTTGATACCGAAAGCTTGGAAAAAGAGATCGGTATGTGATTATCCAGGATAAGATGAAATTTGTAGCTGATGGGTGTCTGTAGCTCAGAATAGACTGACTCAGGTGACGGGCTCGGTAATCTCCGCCGTGAGAGACGCCTGCAAAAATGCCTTGTTGGATTGGTCTCCAAGGCTCAAGTTGGCAATGTATTCGTGTGATATACAAGCATCCAGTAAGTTGCCGAAGGGTAGTTCAGCAAACACTGGCTGATCCGTCGGCGTCATGGTTGTTTTTTGTAAGCGGATGTCCTTGGGAAAGTCTATGGCGTGGTGGCAAAGCGGCGTGGCCGGATCGTCGGGGAAGAGGTGAAAGAGGGTACGAACTATTTCACAATCTCCGCGCTACTGCCAGTGGTGGAAAGCTTCGGCTTTGCGGACGGTACGCGAGTTCTCCCGTAAAAGGCACATGGATTAACAGGAACCCACCCCAGACATAAGGAAACGTACGTCCGGTGCCGCAAGCCCTCAGCTGATATTCAGCGGGTAAGTCCAAGTGAATGAATCGACAGGGGGTGGTGCTGAGGATAAACATGGACAGTTACGAGATGCTCGATCAGTATCCATTCTGGGTGCCCACGACGGAGGAGGAATTAGAGGATCTGGGTGAGAAAGCAGACCGGTCCAATCTGGCGAAAGAATACATGGATGCCGTGCGTGAACGGAAGGGGATGTTCGTTGACAGAAAGCTTGTGCAGTTCGCGGAGAAGCAAAGGACGCTGAAGCGGTGATCAGGGGAACAAGCTCGACGTACACTGCTACACTACATACTACACATGCCATGATTGCATTTTATGAAATGGACATGGCAGCCGTTGTCGTAGAATTCAGGTGGCAGACCCGGTAGCGACGGGAACCGTTATACGTGATTATGTAACACGCTACTGAGCCAGAAGATCCATATTTCCTTGAACGTATTCTCTCCGCTTCTCCCCTTTCTCGTCCTCAACGTTCTACCTCTCCACCTTGCCCATGGCGACACCCGGCGACGCTGATGGTGCGCTGATTTTCCAGAGTGGTGTTAACCCGGAGGAGGGACCCGAAGAGCAATATATCACCACCTTCTTCTGTCGTGCTCTATTTGATTATCAGACCGACGATGCCTCATCCTTGTCCTTTCGCAAGAACGACGTCATCGAGGTCTTGACCCAGCTCGAATCCGGTTGGTGGGATGGTCTTCTCGGCGAAGAGCGCGGTTGGTTCCCCTCCAATTACGTCGCCATAATGTCCGAAGAAGAAGCAGAGCTGGCCCTGTCTCACTACGAACACCACGAGTCGCAACATGTCCAACGGGACTCCTCCCAAGACTCCCAGGAGAGCAGCAGCCCTCCTCGGAAAGAAGTCGCTCAAGACCACGATGCTTCGGAACCTGACTGGAGTCCAGGCGAGCTTGCTGACTCCTCAAATGCCTTCCTGGAGCTTGCAAATGCCGTTCCCGAAGGTGCAACTATGTCAAATGATTTTTGGATGCCACAAGTCACGCAAGATGGGCAGGTTAGCCGTTCTACTCAGACTGTCAACCTGCAGCCGGTAATTAACGGCCCTGGCAGATCTACTATGTCAATACACAGACCGGTCAACACTCTCGCGACTTGCCGCTCGACATGGATGACACTTCTGACGGTGACCTCGCTGGCTTGACTGCTTCACAGGCGAGCGCCCGCGCCGGGACGGGCGCCGGACTCGGGTTTGGTGCCCTAGCAGATACCGCCCTGGCTGGCTTTGGTATACCAAAACGGTCAGGCACTCCGGAGCCTTGGACTAGGCGACTTGCTGATGACGGCATGTCGTATCTCTACCTCAACAAGCTCACTGGTCAAGTGAGCTGGACACTTCCTGAGATCGAGTCCTCGATCAAGTCCTCGATCAAGAATGGTCGCGCTCGTGCCCTCACCAACTCCTCTACGTCCTCCTCAGATTTCTTCAGTAGTCATGATGAAGCAGATCAGATTACCCGTTCTCGGTCTGGCTCTGCGGCACGGCAGGACCGCGGGATGCGGGTGCGGAGCCAAAGCACCTCTGATCACATTAGTGATTCGGATGACTCCGCAGTCTATTCTTCGGATCCTGATATGTCTCCATCCACTAGCCGAAGCTCCCAGAATGGTCAACAAGACGTAGTTTCGTTCACGGTCCAGCGAAATCCCACCTTAGACCTTACTGCTGCCGAGAGAATAGCCCAGTCGTTGCAGCAATCTCTCGCGCCTCCTCCTCCAGTTTTAGTCTCCGACATTTCACACGTTGCTCGGGCTACTATTGCGTCTGTTGTTCAGAAGAATCAGTCATTCGCTGGAATTTCTCGTCGGCTTGAACACGCTCAAGCCCTTGACGACTTGATCAGACTGGTCGTCGTGGCTGTTCGCAACCTTCTCTATATTTCTGCGCCCACATGTGGCCATATCCCAAGTCACCTTATCCCGCGAGATGCTCGGGACCAACGCGAGAGTACAGCTGCACAGACGCTTCTCAAGCCCGCTCAACGGAAGGTGACGGCAACGTTGTCTAAACTAGTCCTCTCAGCACGTGCCATGGAATACGATTCGGGTCCCGCTGCGCAGGAAACTACCTCTCGCATTGAGAGTGATGCAGAGGAACTCGATAGGGCCATCGTCGCTTTTGTCCTAGAAGTCCAGAAATACCACAGCGAACAACAGCAGGCGGCGGTTGGAGGCAAACGAGTGCAAGGATGTTTCTCTGTGGTCCAGGTTGGTATCGGGCTGGTTGGAGCCGGCCATGGTGGAACATGGAGAGGATTTGGCTGGGTTCCTGTGGATGACACAGACGAGTTCCCCCAAACTGTGCTTAGCTCGGATGCATTCTCTGAGTTCAAGACACATATGGTGTCTGTGCAAGCAAAGTTTGGAAACCTGCATACCGCTCTGAGAAACCGGATTGACGAACCTTGTGAGTACCACATGGTATGACGGTAATTACTAGAACTTAAATTCAGGTCAGATCAACGTGTATGGATGGCTAGCAGGGATGTTTTAACAGGGCTTCTAACGCTCCTGCTGTTTGTATCCAATCTTCATATCGCACGCCATGTCGACATCGATGGATTTTACTCGGAGTCCGCAGGCGAGGACAACGGCGCACTATACTCTCAGACGGTGGACAAGGCGCGACTACTGAGTCGCACTCTAGAGTCTGTCGTGCAAGCGCTCTATGATGACGCGACTATTATGCTCTTGACCACCCAACATATCCGTCCGCCTTTAAGGAGAGGGGCCTCTGATAGCAGTGACTATTACGACTATCTGGATGCGATAGCTGCATCGATCAAGTCAAACCTCCAATTCCTTCTACAGACTCTCGATGCTCTGCTGTCCGTGGGACACGATCAAGCCGACATCGCTGAAGGAGACTATAAGGATGCGATCGAGTGGCGGATGTCGCGTTTGAGCGTCATGGATGGCCATTATGATGCGCGACCTATGTCGTCCCTCAACCCCGCCGACCCGGAGAGTGAAGACATCGTTGATATGGAAGTAGCATTTGGCGCTGCAGGAAGCAAGAAGGGGACCATTCAATCCGACCGAGTTCCGTCGTTCCGCAGCCAATCTCAAATGTCTGACAACACGATAACTATGGATGATCTCTCTAAACCCGAATATACACAGAGTACATCAAGTGATTATGCGTTGTCTGCACATACTCTGGTCCCATCAGAGAGGCAGGAACGATCCTCGAGCGATACAATGTCATTTAATGATGATGAATGTGAGTCTCTTCTCTGCTTCATCCCTTGCATTAGTCAGAACGTATTATAGCAGCCGTTGCTCGGGCTGCTACGAACGCGCAGAAGATAAAGAAGATATTCGGCGACGATGCTCCTGAACATATCATAAGTTCAAAACCGTGGTATCTACGGCCAGATTATACCAAGGAAGACATGGTCATCGATGTAGATGGCAGTGTACGCGCTGGGACGGTCCCCGCTCTGGTAGAACGCCTCACGTCACATGAAACTGGCGGTGCGTACTTTGCGACAGTACGGCAGACCTCCTCATTGACCCGTTGACCAGACCCAACCTTCATCAAGACATTCTTAATGACTTATAAGTCATTCACGGCTCTGGATGAACTTTATGAACTCCTTGTCCGACGATTCTGCATCCAGCCACCTCATAACTTAACTCCTACTGAGTCAGAGGAATGGCGAAAGCTCAAACAACACATTATTCAGATGAGGTTTGTTCTTATCATCTTCGCCTAGCTTCGCGTTGATTATGTGTTGTAGGGTGCTCAATACATTCAAAGCTATGGTAATCGATGACGATTTCCTCGAGAAGGAAGATATGTACATCCTTGATCACATGAAGGAGTTCCTGCTTCAGGAGACTGTCAGCAAGATTGCAATTTCGAAACAACTTGTGAATTTGATCGATCGTGCTGTAGGTCTTTCTTCGACTAGCAAAATACCCTCTTTCTTATGAGCTTCCAGCGCGCTGGAGAACTTAAAAAGACGATCACGCCGAATTTGGTGTCCCCTCCAACGTCAATTGTACCCAAAGCAGGCAAGCGAGTGAAGCTCCTGGATGTTGATCCTCTGGAGTTAGCGCGACAGTTGACGATTGTTGAAAGTCAATTGTACCAAAAAATCCGCCCAATGGAATGTCTGTCGAGATCACGGGAACAAAAGACCGATCACAACGATAATATCGCTCGTGTCATTCAAACCAGTAACAGGGTATGTTCATACCTTTTGAACGGATGCAATAGCTGACGCTTGGCACAAGATTGCGAACTGGGTTGCTGACACTGTCCTATTTTATGAGGACTCCAGGAAACGAGCAACCATTCTCAAGCAATTTATCCTTGTCGCTGACGTGAGTAGCCTGATAGTATAGCATTGGAGGTCACTCTGACTCGCGTGATAGCGCTGCCGATCTTTGCATAATTATTCTAGTATGGTGGCTATCGTATCTGGACTAAATTCACCTCCTATTCGTCGGTTGAAGCGTTCTTGGGAACAAGTTAATTCAAGACACATAACGCAACTCAACACTTGCGAGATGACGATTGATTCGGCCAAGAATTTCACGAATTATCGCTCGACGCTCGCTAAGATCGCACCTCCGTGTGTGCCGTTTATTGGTGAGGAAATGCAGACCGAGCACGTTTGCCAGATTCTGACTTAAGATGGATCAGGTATTTTCCTTACCACTCTGACGTTCATTCAAGACGGCTCCAAAGATACCCTGGAAGGTCATTTAGTTAATTTCAGGAAGCGTCAGAAGGCCTCCGAAGTTATTCAAGATATCCAACGTTGGCAAACGCTGCCTCATCACTTCCATCCACTCTCGGCCGTTCAGATATATATCGAAGAGTCCCTCGGGAAGTTCAGTGACCAGGTTGATGTTGGTGATACATTCTGGAATCTCAGCTTGGAACGAGAGCCTCGTGAGAGGGAAGATGAGAAGATGGCGCGACTGTTGCAAGAGAGCGGATTTTTGTAGACGTGGGGCGATGCATTGCGTTGTATGGTTATGCTTGGACCGAGGATTGCTTGCTGTTCTTCTACTCACTGCATTGTCAAACGAATTTAGCATCATTGACATGGACACATTTAGATCAAGTGGATAAAAGGAATCACATGGATACAATAACAGCAGTATGAAATGATGTCAACGAGTCATTATCAAACACCAAGACAGGTCCGTGCGTTAGTCCCAACTCGCACGGTATCCACCTCCATCGCGCCCTGCGCCCTGTGACTGGTACTGTGCAAACGTTGAGCCCCTTGGCACGTTTCCGCCGTAGGCCGTTGACTGGTAATTGGCGGCGTAGGAGCCTGTTCGTTCGACCTTGCGTGAGAGAACGAACGCACGATTGGCACGTAACTATGTACATACCGCGCAGCACGCCTTCCCGTCTAAAGCCCAGACAGTATATCAGGGACATTCTAATTACATTTAGTGCCCGAGGGATGAAGATGAAGGCGAGGATGGCGATCGCTACAGTAGTAATCGGATGCGCTACCGCTAAAAGTCCGTTGGAGACACACACGTCGTAGGAACAAACGAGGGGGACGAACTGTACTCCTCCAACGCGATCAAAGCCGCGGCGAACTCGTTCCGAAAGGTCTCGAACGGGGGCCAAGTCCACACGGTCCAGAAGCCTTGGCAGATGTAGGACCAGAGGGTGATGCTGATATCGGTGATGAACGTCCAGACGACGAGCAGAAGCTCGAGGATCCTGTCGCTCAGGTCCAAAAATTCGATATCTGGGGTGTGTGTGGGAGACATTGACGACGACGTTGCAAGGAGGTGCTGCGCGAAACTTGCCCTGAAATGGCGCCTTTTGTACCTACCTACAAGCGCCGTAACTGCCTGAGCAATGTCGTCCCAAAAGGAACCCACTTTCTTCGAGCGGGAGCGAGATCGTCTCTCCGCAGAAATCACAGCTGTAAGCGTCCCATCGTGTCAGAGAAGGCTGTATGCGCATTGACACGATCCGACAGGGATTCGAAGAGCTGCTCTCTTCGAGCAATGTCCTCAACCGCAAGCTCGAAGAAGTCCTCGGGATGACACGCGAATACGAAACAATCGCGTCCCTCTGGCAAAATTTTCACGAACTCATGCGCGGGCAGAACGAGCTGCCAGACGATCCCAGAGCGGTGCCTGGAACAGGCGCGCACGTCGTCTCCACCAACGCCAGACGTCAATGAGGCTGGTAGATAAATACTTTCACAAATCGTTTGCGAGACTAGCCAATCACAAGGGAAGAGCACGTGTACGTATTAATTGTAGCAAAACAAGAGAAGAGATAGAATGCCGTTTAATGAAAATATGTCCGTCAGGCATCTGCCCAGGAGGCCACCTGATCAAACCATCGTCAAGGCATGCCCAGATGTGTTGACGACCCACACAACTTACCCAGGAGAACCCAGCAAACTCTTGTTGATCTCGGGACGACAACTGACCATGCACAGGTGTCAAGGTCGGTTGCTCGCGAGTGAACTCTTCGTCGAAGTTGCTCGTATCGGCGCTGCCGTTCTAATACGACCCTGAGCATCTGATCACCTAGAGTCGAGAGAACTTACAATAGTCGGGAAGTATGGTGGAGGGATGCGTTTATGGAACACGTCGTCGAAGCTGACATCCTTGAAGAATGCGTGCCTCTTGATCTCCTCAGCGTCTGATTTGCTTGAACCAAGTCGCCGAGTGGGATCCCTTGTCAACAACTATAGACGGGATACCTCATCATCCAAATGCACAAGCTAAACTCATCTGCACACTACCTTTTGCAGGATCGAAACTGCGTCCCTTGGCATGGTTATCGGGTATAACGGCTCATCTTCCAAAATCGCATCGAATATCTCATCTTCGTCATCGCCACGGAAAGGCGACTGTCCAAGCAGCATCTCATACGTGAGCACGCCAAAAGCCCACCAGTCGACGGCGCGCCCATATCGTTGTTCGAGAAGAATCTGATTCAGTATCGTCAAATCATTGACTCCTTGAAAAAAGCGTCAACCATGCCAACCTCGGGGGCCATGAATTCTGGGGTGCCACAGAAGGTGCTTGTGGTAGAACCATGCCACATGTCCTCCTTGCAGAGCCCGTAGTCTGCAACCTTGACGTGGCCGTCCAGTGTCAACAAGATGTTGTCCAGCTTCAGATCCCTGTTGAAGTTGAACTTCCATACGAATGTTTTGCAACATACAGTTGACCTACCGGTAGATGATCCCGTTGGCGTGGAAGTACTCCAACGCCAAAAGGACTTCGGATGCGTAGAACTTTGCTTGGCGCAGAGAGAATTGTTTGCGCTGAATGTGTAACATGAGGTCTCCTCCGCTAACATACTCCATCACAAAATAAACGCGTGTCTCAGTCTGGAAACAAGAATGGAGACCAAGCAAAAAGGGATGGCGTTCACGGGCCGCAGCTAGAAACACGCGCTTCTCCGATCGTGTGCTAACCATCCACTGGCATGAGTATCTCCATCGACCCTATAGTAACGCATATATCACACCTTTCTACTTCATCGTTGTCGATGATGAATTCCTTCTTCAAAACTTTGATCGCATACAAAGCATTGCTTCTCTTTTCCTCCGCGAGCATGACTTTGCCGAAATTTCCCTTTCCAAGAACTGCTAGAAAGTTGAAGTCATCGAGACCGACCTTCCGCTTGCGAGCAGGGGCACGCTGACTGGGGGACATTGTCTGGGGGACAACCACCTCGGCCTGCTGAGCTCGCTGCGGTACGTATTGTTGGTGCTGTGAAGGTGAGGAAACCTGAGACTGTGGTAAACTCTGCTGAGGGTACGCAGGCTGCTTTCGCCTCGAGTTAGTAGCATTTCTACATATCATCCATGATACTTCACCTGAACCGGGGGAATGTTGTAGTCTTCCTGTTCATATGCCGTTGGGGCAGGTGGGGCTGCAGGAGGCAGTAACGGTTCGTTAGGGTAAGCGGGGGGAACAGGTACCCTTGCTCCGGGAGGGGGCCGAGGTGGGACACTGGATGAAGGCTGATGATATCGAAGGTCGACCCCATCCTGGTTGGGCGTGCGACGACCGTACGGCTCTGCAGATGCTATAGGTGGTATATCTACCGTCCCCGTAAGTTGTAATCGATCCACGCCCTGTGTGATGGGGACATCAATTTGGGGGAGTGGTGAGCCCTGGGTCTGAGGAGTCTGGACCTGCGTGACCGGTTTCGCAGCAACGGTCCTACCTCCACGAGCCCGGTTAATATCACGCCAATCGCGAAGCAGTTGATTGGCTGTTTCCATGGACATGCCACAGAAATCCGGAACGAGGTGCGCACAGTTGGCATGGCAAGTGATCTCACATTCGGTGCACCTGCGG
Source organism: Rossbeevera pachydermis (assembly GCA_038090155.1). Lineage (NCBI taxonomy): Eukaryota > Fungi > Basidiomycota > Agaricomycetes > Boletales > Boletaceae > Leccinum > Leccinum pachyderme. Next base: position 46,729 of record JBBPME010000014.1, read on the forward strand.
GCATTCTTGCGCCCAAGAGGTAGAATGTAACCACAGTGGCAACACCAATTAGCGCCCAGGTTGGTGATGGGCTCGAAACGGTGGGGAATCCGATGGTTGATCTTTTCTCCGTCATCATCCTATATCGTGATGTAGCTCAGGGCAATGAGAGAAGTAGAGAAGAGACTACATACACCTGTGTTTGATTTGGAAATACATTTTGTGACCACCTTCTCATAGCATTTCTTATGACACGTATATCGGCAATCCTCGCACTGATATCCCAGTGCATTCAGAAGAAAATCGCCACAGAAAGCACAGAGCATGATCTGATAGAATTGCCGTTGGATGAATTTGTGGCCATTCATTTCGTGGACTTCTCCTTTCCGCTTCCTGACGGCGCCTTGACGACCGAGACCTCCGGGACCATCCAGAGGACGCTTCCTCACATTTTCCTTGACTTTGGCACGATCAATAAAGTCACGTAATGCAGCACCACGGGTACGAACCAAAATTCAAGTGCAAAGCCAATGCACCTGCAGGTTCAACGGCAAACCATGCATCGATTCCTTCATTCTGAGTTGCGAGACCACCAGGTTGACCCATTGAACCAGGACCTAGATTCAGAGGGGCATTGACGTCTCCGAAGGCACCAAGTTGCCCGGGAAGTTGCCCAGGCGGTCGCCCAACTGCTGGATCACCGTCCATGGCACCCGCTGTGACCCAGCCGCCCTGACCATTGTCCATCATGACTTTTTGCCTTCTGAGCGCCTCTACGAGATCGCTGATGCGGATCCAAACAAGACCGATAGGGACAGCATGTGGCTCAGAGACCTGCTTGTCGTAGACTGCGATCTCGACTTCGTTCGCTTTGTCGACTGTGATCTCAAAGTCTTCGTTCCAGCGGTCCGTGCGGGATGGATGGGAGCGAGCACGTTGGGCTCCTTCAATCTTGAGGGCAACATATGTTTCAATGACCTGCTTGGAGGACGAACGGATCCTCCCAGAAGAAACGATAGGCGCATGATCGAGCTCATGAGCACCCTTGACAGTGACAAAAAGTTTGCCAGACAACGGCTTGGCGCGCATATTCTCCTTGCGCTCGCCCCCTGTGCCTGGCGCTTGAAATTAGAATTTCAAAGGTCACGAGACTTGGATGTACACAACCCACCTGATTGTTGATCGTCCTCTTCGACGTCGTCTAGAATGTGTAAATTCTTGTATCGCTTGAGAGCGGATTGCAAGAGTTGGATCTTTCTCTCGCTTTCGACTCGCTTGCTCTCTGCATCTGCACGAGATTTCTTGTCTCCATCTGCTTGGTATAGCTTTGCCATCTTATCAATACCCTTTTTGTATTGCAGCTCGACCTGGAGCTTGAACTCGAGTTGGTAAAGCATCCTAGATATCTTGGCAGTGGTGTGCGGGGTATCTGCCTTGATGAGGTCAAGGTTGGAGTACTGCTTGACTTGAGGGACGCTTTCCTCGCTTCCGAGAAGTGTCTGTGAGGTATCTGGGGATACGGTGGCACGAGCACCGAAGCCGGAGGACTCGAAGTCCGAGGGCGGGATTTGTGGGAGAGAACGGTCTCTATCTGTGCCACGGGCCGACTTTACAGCGGAAGTTGGGGTGAGGGGAGAGCCCGCCGATCGAGAAGGATCAGCTTGGAGCTTCTTGCGGGCCTGTAGCTCGCGGAGAGTGTCTTCGAAGTAGGATAACGAGCGTTCTGCTTCGCGAATCTTTGCATCGTTGCGTCTGAGGACGTCTGGATTTGTGGTGGCTTGACGGAGGTGCCTGGAGGCTTCGAGCACCTTGCGTTCTGTTTCGATGCGCTTGAGGACATCCTGGATTTTGGCGTCGAGCTCGTCGAGCTTTATGGTGGTGGTGGTGAGGTGGTCTGTGCGCGCGAAGTGAGCGGGAAGGAACGCACCATGACCGCTCAAGATTAAGCTGGTCGCAGTCTTCGATGGGAGGGCTGTGATACCCAAGATAACAACAAATATTATTAATTTTGTTTCACTTGGTTATCTTCATATTTATCTATTTAATTTATCTCAACTATGCCCTCCTTCTCCTGCTCGTCCTCGATCCGCGTCGCGTCGCAGGATCACGTCCTACGCCTCAAAATTGCGCATAACCTCGAGTATGGATCACCATCGGATGTCGTGCACGATGTCAAGCGACGTCTGCCAAAGGACCTCGATGTCCTCTGGTTATCCGATGTCGCCATCGCCCTCTCTGGCTCGCTCTATGGCCGTGAGGTGGCCCCGCATGACATTATGCGTTCGGGACTCGCGCACCATCTTCAAAAGCAGTTGAAAACGGCATGCTTGCGGTGTCTCTTCTGTCCATGCACGCGCTCATTCTGCCATCTAGAACGCAGATCGACTCGGTCTCAACAATGTGTCGCGTCCGTTCATCGATGATGCAGACGGCCTCGCCAAAGGTCGGAGATGATGCACCATTACTCGCTGTCATCTGAGGCAGGCTTCTTAGTGACACTGACGCCGTCGCGCCCGTTACCCCCCGCGTCTCGTCCGCACGCCAATCTGGTTTCCTTGCACCTTGCCTATATCTGGGGTAGCACCGCAGGGCGCAACGACGCTCCCCACCCCGGTTACCTGGGCGAAGAAGTCAATCCATTTTCTCCGGTCCTCCTTCTCCCGGTCGAAGTCCTCCTCAATCGTGTGACCGAACAATTTTTAATAAACCACGTTGTGGGGTACGTTGTCACTTGGTGAACTCGGATCAATGCGCGCTCAGTTATAATAGCCGTTATCCTCTCATTTTTGGGCCTTGGTGCAAGGTGGGTCCGTATACGCGTATTATTCAAGATATCACTCATTTGTCATCAGAGACTTGACCTAGAGAAGCAATACTTTCCACCCATTGGTCAATCCTTGGTACAGATAATGGCCCGCTCAAGAAACAACTGGTTCTTGTCCAGGAGCAAGCACCTATTAAAGGTATAATCAGTCCGAGTTCCTGGCTATTGATTCCGATTATGTTGTAGATCGCTCGCTGTCAGCATGAATTTGTCATTCAAACTTCCACTGCCGCGTTGTGTGCTTGCACTGATGCCGATGGGGCATCGGATTTAGAAAAGGGAATAGATAATCTTTGCGCAACGACCGTTCTCACGGACCCAGAGGTTCTATGCGAGAGTCTGGAACAACTTTTCCGGGAGGGGGTTCCCCTGCGCCGGTTCAAGGTCGGTCTCAGTCTCGCATAATGAGGATACGTGTCCAAGCATACGGAGTTTATAGCCCGCAGCAACACCCCAGTTCATGACAACGCCAGAGGATGAAGACGACGGTCTGCTACTGCATATGCATGGTCCAGTGAATGATAACTGGGCGGAGCTGTCCGATATCGAGACGCCCCTCTGCCTTGGGCAGTCTGATTCGCACCAGACTTGGCCAGGAGACCTGGACATATTTGCCACGGGGGATGGGGCTGAAGAGGATATGTGGCGTTGGAATGAAGTGCCAGTGGACACGAAATGCGAGTTTGTCACCCAATCGGACAAATCTCTTATCAGCACATCGATCTCGCTCGCAGGCAATACCACGGGTTCAGCGGGAACCTGCGATTTTGCGCCTTGTGTTGGCGATCATGGGACAGACCAGACTGGTGGTGGCGGATTGCGTTACAACGTTTCTCAGTTGGGATTTCTGGAAGGTGCCGAAAACGTAACTGGACCTGAGTCACACGCACGACAGGAGCATGGGGACGAAGGGCAGGCAACGGAGGACATAGATACATGGGAGATGAGCTTTGAGATACTGGATAGCTGCTCCGAGGAGAGCGCAGAATTACTGGAGTTCGAGGAGGAGGAGTGACCGGGTGTGACCGAATAGAAATTTCAAACACTCGAGGACATCCGGGTTCCGAGACATGAGGATGGTAGATTCAAACTCCGTTGCCCCGCTATTTCTAGGCGCATTGATTTGAGCGAGTCGCTGCTCGTCACTAGTCACTTTCTCATCGCCATGTTGCCCTTCAAGCGCAACAAGGTCGACATCAGCGTCAGTGACATCGTCAACAACGATCGCCTTGTCTGATCGCTCTCTCTCTAGAAATTGACGGACGAAGAGCAGAAGCTCTTCCGGCTCTATGGAAAGCTGCCAACGCACAAGAACATCCTCACGAAAATGCAAAAGGTCTGCTGATTTCTACCGTGCAACCATCCATTGAGGGTCCCTTTCCTTCAGGATCGCAAGTATTTCGACTCGGGTGACTACGCTCTCTCCAAGGCAGGCGTCACCCCCCAAAGCACCGTTGGCACCGCTATCCCTAATCCCGAAAAGTACGCATGACTCACTACCCCCCTCGTCCTCCATTCATCCTGCTCCGCCCCAGCATCCCTCACGCATCGTCCCCTCCGACCTCCCATCAAGGCGGTCTCTCTATATCACCAACCAACAGCTTAAGCATAGCACGAGAAAGCTCCTTGTCCCATTCCGACAGCGACGACAGGTCGAAAGATGACAAGGAATTCGATAGCCAAGCAATTGGAGAGGAACTGGAGGCATGAGTCACACGTGTTCATTCTGTTATCCCGTCTCAGACTCTCGGCTGCTGTTCACTATTCCCCTCGCCTTGATCAATATCTGTCCATGGCTCGACTTCCATCGCCGTACCGCCATCCTACCGTCTTGAGTTCGTGTATTATCACCTGTAGGATCTATATGTACATTTGGGCCACTCTAATAATATCACTCAGTCACGAATGTAATTGATTTGGCGAGTCGCGCTTTTGCTAATTGCCTCAGGCCATTACTCTGTTTGTTTATTACATACAATGTCGTCGCTCGACACCTACCGCTCCGAAGTCGCTCAATATTTCAGTGAAGCGGTAGCCTCGGATGACGCTCTGGTCAACGAATGTAAGCGCGCTCGCGACCACCTGCCCACCCGTTTCGTGATATCATTCAAGGTATGAGCATGTGTAAAATGTACAACCTCAACATGGAGGACCTCTCGTACAAGTGGCAAGCGCTCTCTTATTCCAACACCCACACCTTATCCATCTTCACCCTCAAATACGTTCCTGATCTCAAGGCAATACTGCAGCAGGAGCTCGACAAACTCAATGCCACCAAGTTAGCCGCTTCGCGAGGAAATCTTCCCTTCTCAAGAGGGCGAGGCGTGCCTGCGGGGGTTGCGAAAGTGCCGACAGCAGGGGCCCTCGGTGGGAGTCTCAAAATCGCCCCACTGCGGTCGAGCATCATCAAGTCGGAGGTTGCCACGCCGTCTCGTCGGAGCAGAGTCGTCTTCCAAGGGCCCAAGTCGGATGAGGCATCTCTGAACCGTCGCGCCTGTGAGGGCATCGATGCCTGGATTGGCGAGCGCGTCCGCTGACGATCTTTGTCTCAGATCGTTACATGTACGAGAAGGTGACGGGGCGCAGTGAAGGTGGATTTCGTTTTCCTCTTCTTTCTGGGATAACTCACTGTGCTCTGGACTAGTTTTGGACGATCGTATCGACGAGTTTGCTGATCTCGTTCAGAAGCATTATAGTAGTATCGACGAACTTGCTGATCCTAGTGCAGCCACAGAGGTTCGTTGTCAATACTCGACCGTGCATATCATTCACGTCTGTAATAGAAAACCACAACCGTAGTCGGCCGGATAGTCCATGATGCGGACGTATCCACATCAGGGGCAAAGTTCAACGAGTCGTCTTTGGTCTTGGAATCTTCTCGAATGATGGGATCAGGCACGCGCGTCCCAATACGCCTCTCTCCAGAAACCAAGTTACGGGGTGCAGTCAAAGGTGTTGGTGGGGTAAACTTCTTTCCTGGTGCGATCGTTGCGTTACGTGGCCGTAATGGCGGAGGTGGCTTTTACCTCGTGGAGGAAATACTGTCGGTATGTTTTCCGTCTCTCCCGTACCAAAAGTCTGCTCGGAACAAACTCGCATGCGTCCTAGCTTCCTCGGATCACAGCACCTTTACCGCCTCCGAGTGATGCCGACGCCTCGTTTTCCATGTGTATTGCATGCGGACCATTTAGCATGGATTCGGACTTGGAATACAAACCCTGGAAAGATTTGGTCGAGAAGGTGAAAGCAAAGAAGCCTGCGGTCATACTCTTGGTACGATTCCGTGTCCAACCTTTGAGCATGTCTGCTAACATGTACCCAGGTTGGTCCCTTCGTTGACGTAGCGAATTCGTGCATCAAGGATGGGGACGTGGACGAATCCCTTCAGCAGTTGTTTGAACGGCAGTTTACCCAACGTTTGCAAGACTTTTTGGATCAATCCCCAGATAGCCTTGTGTTATTAGTTCCGAGCATCAACGATCTCATCATCGAACATGCTGTATATCCACAATGCGAGCTCAACAATGAGTTTAGCAAAGATACCGTGAGCTTACTTTCTATACCAGGAACAACAACATCTTCTCATGGAGATTTCAGCGCATCCGCTTGCTACCAAACCCCTGTCGTTTCTCCGTAAACGGGATTTCGTTTGCGGTGACGAGCGTTGATACCTTGTTTCATCTACGAAAGGAAGAGTTCTTCAGGCGAACGCCAGAGGTTGATCCATTGATCCCGACATCCGAGCCTGCGACAGATGCCATGTCCAATCTCTCGCGGAATCTTCTCCAGCAACGAAGGTGACCTATTCACATACCGTTTCGGGCCATCTCATGACACTGGAACAGCTTTTACCCCATATTTCCGACTCCATTAGATGTTGCGCATGAAATCAACCTTGATGTCACGCATTTGGAGGGGATCAAGTTGGTGGAGGGTGAAGACGGTCGTGCACCGAACGTGCTTGTGCTTCCAAGTCGTTTGAAGCAATTCTCGAAGGTATGTGTATCTACGTTCAGATGCTCTTTTGGTTTGGCTTCATGAATTCCAGGCGGTGGACGGCACAACCGTCATCAATCCATCGTTTTTGTCAAAAAGTACATGTGCGATGTTAGCATATGCTGGCCAAGGGTCAGGTCCAGCAACGGATCGCATAACAGTTGATATATCGAAGATTTCATAGAAATTATATCATCGCATCCTCTCATGCGTATCCATGAAAGAGTCTGTTGTCCACTCGCATTTCATCCGCTCTGATCGGCTTTGAAAGCGTCGCCCAGTGCCTTGGTTGCATCCGCCACCATGACCCTTGCCGTGGCCAAGACACCGTCCATCCCCAGTGTATGGTGTGCAACGTTCTTATAGGTCTTGATTTCCACCTTGATTCCCAGTCCTCTCAACTTCTCTCCATATGCGATGCCCTCATCCCTGAGTATGTCCAACTCACATACACCTACCCACGCAGGAGGTGTTCTAGCCAGGAGTCTTTCTGGTGCAAAAATAGGGGAGTTGTCCCAGTTTGCCCATGTGGTACGGTCGGGAAGGTAATTATGGCGGAACCACATCATGCGACCCGTGCTGAGCCAGACCGTATCCTTCATCTCCTTCCAGGATGGATACACATCGCCAGAGTCGGAGGCGGTATTGTCAATGACTGCAGTCGCCTCATGAGTCGCCGCCATACGTTTGTGAACGGGGGCCGTGAACGTACCGGGCACAACGAGAAGCTGAAACAAAATTGGGATAGGCGGGTCTAGTTCTTGGGCCTTGAGTGACACGATTGCTGCGAGATTTCCGCCGCTGCAGGGATGTGAGTAACCCATTTCGAATATGACGAGCGCATGCATAGAGGACGTGCGTCGATATCGCGTGTATCACTAACCTGGATGAGCCTCCGACAGCGATCTTTGTGGTATCGGCATTGAGTTCTGATCTACCGTTCTGGTGGATCCACCGGAGGGCATCAATCGTGTCGATAACAGCCGCGGGGTATGGGTTCTCGGGTGCGAGTCGGTAGTCGAGGCAGATGGCGAGACAGCGGTTTTCTGTTCGCGGGAGATGTAAGTGGAGAAGGGATGTCCGTCAAACGCGGCCATGTGCGTACCCTTGCATTGGCGTGCGACGAATGACGCTTGGGTGTGCAAGCCACCCAGGGTCCACCCGCCTATTGAGCAGCTTGCTATCAGGCAACATTGCAAGGGAGACGCTCGCGACGGAGCCTACCTCCATGGATGTACAGGAACACGGGCCAACCTCGGAGGGGTGCATCTCCCTCGGGGGTGTACACGCGTATCCTGCAGTTATCCAGGGCAATGTCTCTCACGGAACCTACCTGGACAACGGGGGAGCTCCCGGGAACGACAGGGAGGGTGCGGATGTCGGGGTGCCACGGGATGGTGTGGGGAGGGACGACTGGTGCAATGTGTTTATTATGAAACGGGACGTACTCGGGGTCGAGCCGGGGAAGAATGTCGGGATGGATGGGCTGGTGGAGGGTCACGGTTTCCGACATGATTTCGTTTCTTGGTTCGCAAGTAATCGATGGTCCCGGTTTAATATACTATGAGGAGGGACACATGACCTGGTTCAAAAATGGGGACTCGGAGAGGCGATAAGGCTATTTATGTGGTTGATTCGAGTGTGTGCTGGGGAGAGTTCGCATGTGAAGCATTTATCTGCGTAAGACCTCGGACTGAGCGCGCAGTACAGACGATATGAACGAGTTTCTGCGTACCCCAAGAGTCACAATGGTGATCTGGACCATGACATCAGTCTACAAAATTGGTCGTTTCCAGAGTTCAGTACTCAGTATGTAGTTAGGGGTAAAGTACCTGCTTTCGGTTACATGAACAACACATCTTGTACCAACCATGGGCGAGGGACGGTCGTCGAAAAGCAAACGCAACAGGGACAAGGACGGCGAACACAGCACAAAGAAGAAGCACAAGTCATCGCATCGCGAGTCAAGCAAAAAACATAGACACAGCGAGCACGACTCAGTACATATCACCGACGATGACCCCAACGACGACGACATGTGGGTCGAAAAGAACATCGACGTCGACGGCGAGCGGGTCTGTGCGCCCATCTTCCTCGTGCGGACACGCTCACATTCAACTCTCAGCTTCTCGCAAAGGACATTCCGACCGTGGAGAGCCTCAAGTTGACATCTCACGCACGCGCCGCCCAGGAGGACCCTGTACTTCCGCCCCCTACGACCACGGAAACCAAACTACGGCGCGACGAGTGGATGCTTCTTCCGTCCTCAGGAGCACCAATACCCTCCAGCTCTTCCCGCCCCCTCGCACAACAGCTCCCTTCGGGTGACGATGTCTATACTGACGGCTACGGAGATCCCTCTGACTCTGGACGATCCCTCGGTGATGCAGTCGATTTCTTCTCCTCTCTCGGTACGGAGAAGAAGCGCAAGCCACAACCGGACAAGCCAGACCCTGATAAGGTATTTCACATCATTCACCGTACTCCAGTTTGCTAACCTCAGCCATGATAGCCAAGGGTGAGTGCTCGGGAACTCAATATGGACCTCCGAGAAGAAGGTGGCATGAATGCAAGTGTTCCACCACCTCCATTGAAGTCAGTTACTCCTGGAGGGCCCGGATCAAACTGGCGCATGATGCGTCTTCGCCGAACCTACGAAACTGCAGAAGAGGAAAGCCGGCCAGTAGAAGAAGTCGCACTTGAACGCTTTGGCTCAATTCAAGCATTTGAAGAGGCCAAGGAGGAACGACGCATGCTAGACGAGCGCGAGGGTAGGCGTAGCGCGAGGAGAGCCGATCGCAAAGGTACAGATAAGGAATCAGCAGGCGAAAAGCGCTTCATGTTCACAGACGTGGGTGATAGTGGTGCATCGAGTCGCAGCTCATCGTTCCGTCGACCGGCTAACGCGGACGGCAGTGGACCGAGAACTCCCTCTCCTTCTATCCGACCTGCGAAGTCAGTCCCAGAGCGCCGATTTGACTCGTTGCGTTTACCCTCTCAGGCGCCATCACCACTTGCACAATCACATACACCTATCCCCAGTGTCATGACTCCCTCCGTTACTGCAGTTTCCGCCGCACGTTCAATATCCCCCTCCTCGCTGAACAGGCTGCAAGCCCAGGTTTTACGCGCCAAGCTCGCGAACGCTTCGAATGCAGTCGAGCTTGAACAAGAATATGAGGAACAACTGCGGAAGGCTCGTGGTGAACCCGGAAAACCGATTGTAAGGACCAAGGTCGTGGTGTTGCCCACTCTGGATGCACGCGGGCGCTTGTATGATGTCGGACATGGTAAAGACGATGCGGCACCACTCGCGGGCAACCGTAAGAAAAAAGAGAAGGTTATTGTTTTCCCACTCATTGCAGTGCTGCGGAACGTCCTAACCTGAGCTTGCTTTTTTCAGTTCGAAACTCGGGACCCCAAAACTGGTGATATCGTGCGTTATAATGCGGACGATGATGAAATCACCCTCGGGGAGATGTTGCGTCAAGAACGCTTTGGTGCAGGTATTTCTGATCAGAAAAGTTTGGATGCTCAATATGCCAAAGCCCTAATGGGCGATGGCAAATTTGAAGTTGGTCTTTCTTCTTTGATGTTCTATGTTTCTCCTCACACATCGCATTTCTCAGAACGATCTTGACTACATTGACGACAACGCTGAACGTTTTGCAAGGCAGAAAATGCGCTCTGATGCCATGAAGCGGCAATTTGCCATCAACGGTATGTATGATCCGTCATATTCTTATGTGTATTCTTAACGACATGATCTTGCATGCCAGACTATAAACGCACGCAGAAAGCCTTGGCCACATGCCAGTTCTGCTACGGGGAAGATGACTCGCCACCGAAAGCGCCTGTCGTTGCAATGGGAACCCGGGCTTACCTCTCTTGCACTCTCACCGAGGAATTGCTGGAAGGCCATTGTCTTATTGTGCCCATTCAACATCACCTGACAATGCTTGAAGCCGATGACGATGTTTGGGATGAAGTTCGGGTCCGTACCCCTCGTCTGACCCGCAGAAAGGTTACTGATGTTTTCGGTAGAACTTTATGAAGAGTCTCATGAAGATGTTTGCGGAGGAAGACAAGGGTGTTGTGTTTTATGAAACGGTAATTAGCCTGAAGTGGCAAAGGCACACATGCATTGAATGTGTGCCTCTTCCTTGGGCGCAGTACGATGACATACCTCAGTACTTCAAGGTGCCAGTTTCGCTTCACTTACCTATCTAAAAACTAAGAGATGTATTGTGACACAGGAATCAATTCTGGCGTCCGAGGCTGAATGGTCGCAGCACAAAAAAGTAATCGACTTTTCTGCAAGACCTGGAGGCTTCCGTCGCGCGATGGTTCCAAACCTGCCCTACTTTATGGTCCAATTTGATCACAAAGGCGAACGCGGTTACGGGCATGTCATCGAAGGCACCGGGGAGTCTGCAGCGCTTGGCGAGGAGGACGGCACTCTCGATGAAGGGGAGAAAGGAGGTGGTGAATTCCCCAAGTAAGTTCACGGCTACCAGCATATGGTTTTACCAGTACGCTGACCGGCCGGATGTAGATACTTTGCGGCAGAAATCATAGGAAACGTAATGGATGTTGAACCAAGGCGGTGGAGACGACCACAGAGAGTGGATCGCCGGGGTCAAAAAGATCGAATAGATGGCTTCAAAAACAAGTACGACAAGTATGATTGGACGGGGCTAATTGGTAAATGATCAACGAGTATTTGATGACCAGTTTCAGTAGAAAAGGCCCGGGATAGGCTCGAGAATGTGTGTTAGGAACCGTATCAAAATATCTATTTGTGTTCTCTTTCGATATCATCCACCTTGGGTTAGGGAAGCTATTAGAGCGTTTTGCGGGGAGGCTTCAGTTCGTGTGCGTCACTGCTTCTAGTACGAACATCGTGTGACATCAGCGATCGATGTTTCGCGCAACTTCAAGTTCACGCGTAGTCAGCGTCTTCAATGCTACGGCTGCTCGCCGTCTGAGTACATCCACGTCCAGTGAGCCGACTCTGCGTCGCTCGTATCTCTATGGTTTGTCCCGACTGCAGTACGTGCTCTGTTCATTAACTCCAAGTCTTCGCAGTTCCCACCTCATCAGACCGCATGCTCGACAAGTCACTCAACCTCGGAGCTCCCGCGGATGTCGTCATTTATGACCTCGAAGACAGCGTTCCCCCGACCCCACAGGAAAAGAAAGCGGCGAGGGAGCGGCTCAGCCATTTCCTGCACGTCCGTAGTCTCCTCGGAGACATTGTGCAGGTACTCATGAGGAATAACAGAGGACCCCCAAGGAGAATCTGCCTGCTTCCGAGCGTGTTGCTGTCCGATTAAACGATATAACTACGCCTTTTTTTGAGCAGGATATAGCTGAGATTGTACGTAGTATTCCACTTATTCTCGTTTCTGTGACGTTGCACCGACGCCAACTCCTTTGCAAAGCTCAGACACTCCTGCGTGGGGACGCTCGTCCTTCCCAAGATTCACTCTGTCCAAGATTTGCACCGCGTCTCGAACGCCATACGTAATTGGAACTCATCGTCTACCTCACTGCGCATCGTAGCCAGCGTCGAGAGCGCGCGTTCTGTGGTGGGCTTGAAGGATATCGCAAGCTGGAAGTCAGAATTTGGGACCGAGATGGGTGGAAAATTGATAGCACTTTTGGTGAGTTCATGCTCCCGTTCTGATCCATGGGGGTCCTGACGGACATTAGTTTGCCGCAGAGGATTGTACGCAACCGCGCACTCTTCCTTGGAAATCAGATGTGTGACGTTGGCTACAGATTGCGCTGACACGTCTGTGGTGCGGACGACGTCTCGACAAGAGTTACTCTTTGTACGTTCACAGATCGTGACCATGGCCAAGGCGTTTGGGCTAGAAGCAATAGACATGGCAGGTCAAACCATTTCCCATTCTGTCGGTGTTTGACAGGCATTTTAGGTATGCGTGAATTACAAGGACCCGGAATACCTACGGGAAGAATGCCAAGATGGCAAGCGACTAGGCTTTACAGGGAAGGTATGAGTTGCTGCTATCACATGACTCGGACTTATGCCCGTGAGGTAGCAAGCAATTCATCCAAACCAGGTTGGGACTGTCAACTCCTCTTTTGTACCGACATTCCACGGTGCGGGGTTGTATTCTATTTGGAACGTGAACAGATATTTATTAGTGTGGGACGCAGAGATCCTCCGCGCTGCCAAGATTCTCCACAAGATGAATGTCGCGCATTCGAATCAGAAGGGGGCAGTTGGGCTCGAGATGGAAGGTGGGAGTAAGGAGATGATTGATGCACCGATGCTGAAACAGGTGGGATCCATTCGTATCTCAGGCTGGGTGGTCGAAGCTCACGAGCTATGCGATGTAGGCCGAGAACGTCATGCGGCTTGCACGCGCCGCTGGCTGTGATATCCCTCATGTGGATTGATTATTGGCTGGAGTCTTTAGGGCACACAATGGAGAACAATCTAGAACTTAGTAGGCAGTGTTATGACTCGCGCTGTGCGCACAGCAACTTCTTGGTCCGCCATAAATATCCCACACTTGGTTGAATTTCGCGTGTTTTTTCTTGCCAACACAACAACACGACCTAACATGAGCAGCAACAGAGATGGTGGGGGTCGCGGTCGTGGCCGCGGTCAGCGTGGTGGCGGCCCCGGGTTTTCCGGTGGTTCTCCTAGGGGGAGCAGCCCAAGTGGCCAGAGTGGGTTTCGAGGCGGCAGAGGTGGAGGCGGTGGGCCACCAGGTGCGGGGGGCTCTGGAGACGTATTCGGAGGTCCCCCATCTGTTGACCAGCGCCTTACCGCCTCCGGGACTCAAGCTCTCCTCAAGACGTTGCAGACAATCCCCTACGACCCTGCTCGTCCCACTCGTCCCGGCTTCGGGACACTCGGCAAAGCCGGTGTTCTTCGAACGAACTTCTTCCCTGTCAAGTTCCCCAAGAAGGGCATCATTTACGACTACCATGTTGAAATTTCTCCCACAACCGACCTCAATAGCATCAAATCACGTTTGCTCACCCTGCTCGAGCAGAGCGCTCATCCGGGGTGGCAGGAATACGTCCCATTCATTGCCCACGACGGCAGCGCGAAGCTAGTTTCGGCGAAGAAACTGCCACAGCCTCTAGACATTCCCATCCTCTTCCTCAGGGAGGGTCAGGCAGAGCCAGGCAAACGGGACAAGACCTATACCATATCCATCGTTTTCACTCAGGAACTAAAGTACAGTGACCTTGACGCGTAAGTCGGTTTGCCACAGACGTGTCCCGCTAGTTGACTTTGTCGCAGGTTCACCAGCGCCGACCCCGCTTTCCGAGGTTATGATTTTGCCCCCATCATAGCCGCACACAATTTGATACTACAGCATCACGCTTCTCACCATGGCGTCCGTGTTGGGAAGAACCGTTATTTCTTTCCTTCAGACGGGGAGCCAAAGGAGCTTTCCACCGGTGTTCAAGCATGGAGGGGCTTCTTCATGTCAGCTCGACCCGTCTTCAAGGAGCTCATGGTCAATGTTGGCGTCTGTATGACTGCGTTCTACACCCCTGGGAACCTCGCCAAAGCCATGATGGAGTTCGAGCAAAGGTCGAAAGGTGCCATGCCCCGGAGCTTCACGGATAAGCTTAAAGTAACTACCCACCATCTTGGCTACAAGCAGACGAAGCCAGTGAACAAGATCATGTCCACGACAGCAAAGACGACAACTTTCTATTGTGACGAATTCAACAAAGAGGTGTCCATCGCAGAATATTTCCAAAGAAGTACGCACAAGAGTCTGTAATTACGCTGTCAATCCGACCAACTGACTTATGCTGACAGAGTATAAAATCACTCTGAAATACCCCAACTTGCCCGTCGTGGATATTTCTGGCCCAAACGCCAAGCGCCGAATCCTGGTACCGGCCGAGTTATGCGAGATCCCGCCCGGCCTGGCATTCCGTGGCAAACTTGATGATCAGCAGACGACACTCATGCTTCGCTACGCTTGCAAGCGACCTGCCGAAAATGCCCAAACCATTCTCAACCAAGGCTTCCCGTTGCTGGGACTGACGCCGAACAATCAGAAGCTCTCCAACTTTAGCGTCTCAGTCAGTCCTCACATGGCTGGTACGCCGTTCCGGGAGCTTCCTCCTCCCAGCGTCAACTACAGGGTCGGCAGGCCAAACGTGAGGGAGGGGGCATGGAATATCCTGGATGTCAAATTCCAGCTTGGGGGGAATGTGAAGTCGTGGTGGATTTTAGCGGTTTCAGACCCACACCGCCCCTTCAATGGACCCGACGATCCTCGGTTGATGGGGCTCTGGAAAGGATTCGCTGCGAAATGTGAAAAGAGCGGGATGTCGGGCATCACTCCGAACACCGCACCGACACTTTTAAACGTTGATCTGGTGAACCCCGCACAAGACCCTGGTAGACAGCAATCGCTGGGCAGAATTCGCTCGACAATCCGGGACAGGCTAGCGCAAACTAAAGCTTACCCATCGTTCATGCTCGTCATCTTAACCAAGCGCGACAACTTCATCTATCCTGGCATCAAGCGTATCTGTGATGTCGAGCTGGGAGTACACACTATTCACATGTTGTCTCACAAGGTTCTTTCGGAACCCAAAAAACAGGACCAGTACTTTTCGAACGTCGCATTGAAGGTCAATACGAAACTTGGTGGCATCAATCACAAGTTGGACGACAACAGTTTGAAATGGTTGACAAGGCCAAAGACGATGGTCGTTGGTATGGATGTCACCCACCCTGGACCTGGAAGTGTCGAGGGGACTCCATCTATTGCGGCGGTGGTGGCGAGTGTAGATGACCATTTTGTTCAATACCCGGGCAGCTTAAGGTGCCAGCAGACGAAGAAGGAGGTACGTATTCTATGGTTCGATGCACCATACAGCGCTGACGCCCGCTGTGAATAGATGATTACGGATCTTTCACTGATGATGATTGAACGCCTGAAGAAGTACAAAGAAGTTAGTAAATGTCTACCTGAACGAGTATACGTGTTTCGAGATGGCGTGTCCGAGGTCCGTCTGGGATTTCTTATTAGCCTAAGCTGTTTTATTGATCTATGTCTCAGGGACAATTCGACACGGTCCTCCATGAAGAACTTCCTCAGATGCTCGACGCTTTCAAGAGAGTGAGCCCACAAAGTGGCCCTCAAGCAAAACCATATCGACCTCGATTGAGTATCGTCATTTGTGGCAAGCGTCACCACGTTCGAACTTGGCCCCCCAACGAGCTCGGAGATAGGAACGGAAATACGCGCCCTGGGACGGTGGTAGACCAGGGCATCACTGCCGTGTATGTGTACTTCGCCGCATTTGAGCCCAAAAGTTTCTCACGAAGCAAATGTTCCGTAGCTTCGACTTTGACTTCTACCTCCAAGCGCACGCGGGCCTACAAGGACACGTGAAACCGACGCACTACACGGTCGTATACGACGAAAGCAAGCTCGGTGCCGACGAAATCCAACAAGGGATCAACACTGCGTGTTATCTGTACGCGCGGGCGACTCGATCGGTCAGCCTGATTCCTCCGGCATACTATGCCGATCTCGCGTGCGAACGTGGGCGGTGTTATCTGAACGATTTTCTGGTCTCTGATGACAAGACGACGACGACGTCCAAGGGAAAGGGAAAGGCGGACAAAGAGGCAGAAAAGCAAAGGGTGTTTGATGCTGCTATCAAGGCGTGGGGCAACGGGGTTCATGGGAACTTGGCTGGGTCCATGTTCTATATTTGAAAATTTCATGTATCTGTGCATGTCTTGAGATTGAGATCTCTCATAGTGTAATATGTACTACGTACATTGGTTTGGATATTTATGGAAAGACACCTGGCTTAGCCAGAGCCGGGATGCGTGACCGATCTAATACATACAGAATTATTATAAAGATGATGACCAGTGCGGATGGTGATCGGGGTATAGAGAACGCAGCGTCTGCCACAACTCATGAAAAGAAGCAAAGAACGTGGTAAACATGACAGCAAACGAACAAGCGCGACGGGCACCAAAAAGACCGCGAGCAAGAGTGGCGCCGAACGGAGTCTGAGTGAGTGATCAACAACCTCCTACCTCTCTCCTCCAAGCTGCGATCCAGGCCATGACGAAATATAAGCAGCCCGCGGGGAATATGCACGCTTTTGCGACGACGGCCCAATCCCACTTTCTCCCGACGAGTTTCCTGGTCTCTTCCGGTACGGCGGATCTCCTCGGCCTGGGCCGTTCGGCAATGGCGGAGGACGGGTGGGTTCTGGTTGACAACAAAAGGTTGCTGGTGACCCATATTTGGATGCTCCGTGAGATGCAGGTAGTCGTGCCGATGACTGCCCAGCAGATATCGGGACGGGCGGTGGTCAAGCGGAGGAGGGCGGACTCGAGGAAGAGAGCGTCGTCGGACAAGGAGAAGTTGGCTCCCAGGCTGCCGACGATGTTGAGGGTGAGATGGGTAGCGGGCCAACAAATTGCCTGGAGGGCGAGAAGACGGATGAGGGTGGAGAGTTGAGAATAGTAAGCACGCCAGCGGTGCAAGAGTCCGGTGGTTAGCCTGAGACACTGGTGAGCGGTGAGGAGGGCCTGTAAGAGAGGGAGAGATGAGTATGGTCCTGGGCACGAGAGAGAGAGGTACCCAGAGAACGGCAATGAAATAATCGCCCCTGTCTGGAGGACAAGTCCGGCCCCAGTGTTCGGATCGCTCGGGGGTATTGTAGTGGTGATCCGGAGACGAATAACCGGGGGGGTAGCACAAGCACCAGCCATTGATGAATATACCAAAGGCCGCGGGAACTACCGACAAAAGACGGGAGGACTCGAAGAGGAGGACGGTCACAACACTCGGTGGGACCAGGGGATCGGAGACGGGCAAAATACGGGTAGTGGGAAGGTTATTTGACTGAGGAGGGTCTTAGAACCGCGAGGTACGAGACAAGATGGGTGCTCACTGGTTCGTCGGCCTCGGTTTCGGTCTCACCGGCACCGAGTTGGCCTGGTGCGGTTGTTATTTGGGTGATTTTAGGCCTTCTCCAGCCGAGCCCTTCTCCGAGGAGGACGGAGAGGCCGGTTGCGCGAGGGACGTGGGCAGCAAGGCGCATGGAAGGGGCCATGGCAGCTGCTTGCCTGAGTTCGAGCGCGCTTCTGGTACGACGGGTGGTGTAAATTGGACTGTCGTTGTCGTCGTCGTTGTCATTGCCGTTGTCGTCGTCGCTGTCGTTCGGTGTTCGTGCACGCTGAGGGTGGGGTCGAGGCATTGTGTTTAGGTTGGAGTACTAAACGGTAAACTACGTGATCAGCATGAACTAGAGCCCGGGTTGACGAGACCGTCCTCATCCACCGTCACCGACGCGTGTCTGTCTCCGCATGTGCATAAATACAGATCCTCCCATGCGATCCCGATCTCCTTGAACTTCAAGGTCAGTACCGTCGCTTTGCATCGGGAAGGATCCCCAGACACCCCCATGGATATTACGTAATGACTGTTCCCAGGGTCTTTGAGAGAATTGTTTTGCAACGCTGTTCCGTGTCCTCTTTGACTGTCCCTTTCTGTTCCTCTCCCCGTCGTCCTCCTCGTTGTCGTCCAGGATATCTCAGAGGGGACTTTCCCTTCCTTTCGTCCCTCGTCTTGCACCGTCTCGTCGAGGTTATTATATCTCCTCGTCTCCTTCCCTTCAATTCTAGACTCTATTTTATCTTCCTTCCTCACCCTCTATAATGCCTTCACCTCCACCTGGTTACGCGTTTTGGCCTGCACCAACACCCACCCCTTCAAAACCAGACCCAGGATCATATTTCGCAGGCTCCCCACTCCAATCACCGCTCCCCACCTCCTCCTTCTTCAAGAGGCAGGGCACCAACATCTCCGACATCTCAGCAGTGGGTCCGTCAAACTCCTCTCTCTCTCTCTCCTGCATTTCACTCACTCCACCCGCGATCAGACCAAGCACGGACTGACTGTGAGATTTACGCCAACAACGACAACGTTACTTGCTACCCCACCGCTAATGATCAAGTTATCCAGCATCAGTGGGCAGCAGTCGTCTGTAAGTCTCCTCCTTTTCTTGGCCTTCGCATTGGCGTACCCATCGCCTCCCAGGGAATAGCCGGCGTCCGCAAGTCGACCAGAACGGCTTGGTGAACGTATACCTCTTTAACGCCGATACCAACAAGCCCTTGTTCAGCAGTCTCAATGTTGTTAACCCTACCGGTTCCGCCGGCGAAATTAACATTCCTGTCGATGACAGCTGGTTTGGTGGCCAGGGTTTAACATGGCAACCTGGAGCTGGAAACTTTACTTATCCGTTTTTTTGGATCATAACGAACCAGAATGGTCTCGATGGCTCCCAAACCACGAATCCTACCTTCTTCGCAATCCGTATGTGTACTCGAGTCCCTGATCACCTCACTTCCTGACCGACACTCCCAGAAACAACGTACGCGGACGCAGCAGTCTCTTCCATCTCTCAATCCTCCCTTTCGGCTGCGTCTGCATCAGCGGCATCGTTAAAATCCGCTTCGCCCTCAACAGCTTCTCCCTCTAGTTCCATCCAGTTGTCGGCCAATGGTTCACCTTTCCCGCATTGGGCTATAGCGGTCATTGTCGTCCTTGGCTTCCTTGCTATCGTTGCTGGAGGCGTTCTTGTCTGGTTGATCATGCGACGTCTACGGCGGCGAGAGCGACTTGCTCACCGTGGATCCATGGGTTCATCATCGCCAATGATGGCGAATGCGCAGAACTCAAATTCACCACAGTTGCCATTACTAGGGGGTGCTGTTGTCGGGGGCGGTGGACGAGCTTCTTCAGAGCATCACAGACCCGCTTCGATTGTATCTCCCGACGGAGTTTCGGAGATTTCAAGGACCCATTCTGCCGGCGACCAAGGACCCTTCTCCGGTGCTGACGCAGCGATCATGGCGGATGCATTCAGGAAGGCTTTACGAAAGCCTGACTTTGCAGACCCAACAGTGGAAGAGCCCGAAGAAAGAAAGGACGATACTCTGATCAATCGCGAATTAGCGGAGGAGGGCAGGGACATTCGGAGTGTCAGCTCGACAAGAGGATATAAAGTGGAAACCCTGAGTGACGCTGGTGATACAGTGCGACATCACTAGCGCAGGTTCTTGTACGCGTTCACTTCTTTTTTTTCTTTTTTTATTCACGTTTGATTCTCACTGTGGTCGACTCGTTCGAATACCTCTTTTGTTTGCGCCGGAGCGCTTGCTCATGTTGCCGCCTTTTCTCGTGGCGTGTACTGGTGTCGCTGTCCTATCTGCTTCTCGCTTTCTGACCGGTACAATTACACAGCTGCCACTTTTCACACCTTCGCAGGATAGTCTCTTGTTCGTGGCTGTCCCTTTTTCATTCACCCGCTATTCGATAATTCCCTTTCTGCTTTATCGTGCGGACCGTACCCTTGCGACTCTTACCCAGACAAGTTCATTCTACTTTCGAGTAGCCTGTCTTCTCGCAGACGTCCCTGGGTTCATCCATTCATTGCATCAACCAAGCAACAGCCCGTGTTTGTACTTTGCTGGACTGTTACTCCCATGCGGCAAAGCCAACCATGTGCACGCCGCTCTCATCCTCGCTCTCGAATCACGCGCACCAACCCGCTCACCCCCACATCGGGGGCCGACCACGCTCGCTTTTAGCTATAACCGGCCACCCGGATCAGTCCGCCCAAGCCTCGAATACATATTGCATGTGGAAACGTACGTTGGAGATGGACACCAACGAACGATGGATGCTTTTCTTTCAACTGAAACTGACCTTTTGGTTCGACGCGGGACATACAATACGATAGCGTAGCCTTCTTTGTTTTCTTTCCTCCTGTTTTTCTACATAATGACGATAACGCCAAGTATAGCCATACAATTGAAACGGACTGTCCGGGGGATGCGCCGACGAATTGGTCGCGTGGTGCGGGTGCCTGCAACGTAGAAACACAGGCCTTCCCGACCGCGGGCCCCCCTGCAATACCGCATGACAACACAGATCTCACCTCTCTACAGGCGCAGGGTCATTTGCAAGAACCTCCATCATCACTGAGTAAACCCGGAAAAATAAAAAAAGAGCGAGGAATAGATCCACCCATATCCCTCGTATCTCCTCCTAGCGACTTCCAATCCCCATTCAAACGTGGTTCTCAGAAGCGGCCAAGCGCCGTTCAAGAAATCCGTGATATTAACGCGTCATTGGCTTCCCAGCAACAACAAAAAAAATGAATATGGGTGTAAATATAACCCAACGTGCGAACGCGGTCTCAGTTGCAAATGAATTAAATTAAACAACATAAGACGTGTAGTCGACAGAGAAGCGAATGATGCGAGGGTTAGCGTTTCGTCTAAATGGGCCAGCGGGCTCGGCTTTCGCGCTCGTGTGAAGGTGTCACCTTTGCGACGATAAATGACGCATCAATAGCTCGTATCTGAAGCAACGTTGGCGGTGAACTAGCCGCCAATGGATCAGACAACGTACGTTAAAAGGGTGACCGCACTGTTAGGAACTGTTCGAAACAGGTTTACAGATAAGCCCTTGTACAGGCCACTCCAGCCCTCCTTCTGTATGATCTTGCGGGTGATGTATATGATGCTTCGTTTCGTGTGTGTCTTGACCATGCCGTCCGATGATAGATCTTCTGCAATGGGTAATCGGAGAGTCTGGAGTCTGGTACGGACGACTTCATGGGGGTATGTGGCGACAGAGGCAGTCATCTTGGCAATGGCAGAGCAGAGAAGGATGGTGCTGTTGCGCAGGGGAGAGGTCGAATCTCCCTCTATGGGACGGTCAGTCATCAAGAGTGCCTTACCGGAGCGAACCCGACGCACGTGCCCATAGTTTGAGTTGCTCGTAGAGGGGGAACTGGACGGCGACGTGAGCGATGCCGATCAAACTGGGTAGCAATCCACGGTAGAATGCGCGAACGCCTTCGGTGCGATAGATGGTGAAGGCAGCGTCAAAGGTATGTCTGTATCTCACTTCGCGTCGGGACTGTGTCTGACGTGTGGAGGTGTGAAGAATTGGGAGTGGAGGGGAGGGTGGGGGATGCATACCATGAAGCGAACTTTGATGACCCAAAGCGGGTTCGTGAACGTCGTGCTAGTCGCGCCTGCGATCATTGCGGAGAGGATGTGGAGGGACCATGGATGATCTCGCATGGCTGGCTGGTAGCCCTTTGGCTGAGCAGCAGGATATATTCTGCCAGGGGGAAGAGGGTCTCCGAGGGCAGGCTCACCGAAGTGACGTTTGATGCCATCATAAACCGAGAAATATATGGCCCAGGTGGGAAGGTAACCGAGGAGGGTTGGACCGAGGCCGCGATACATGCCTCGAATACCGTCATGTCTGAGTGTGGTCTTGACGATGTCTGGTGAGATGCGGTGAGGGACGGAGGCGAGGATGAGAAGGGGACACCGACCGAAGACGCCCTGGTAGCCGGGCCGACCGAGGACGGCTCGCTGGGCCTGCAGTTTGGTCTTGACGACGTCGAGGGGACATGTTGCTATGCTTGCGACGAAACCACCGCCAGCACCGGCTGGGAGAGAAAAGAAGAAGAATGGAAAGAGAAGAAGAAGAAGGCGAACTAACACTAACCTATCATACTGTTTGCGTTCCATTTGTTGTCGCCTGCGGACATCGCTGTTCCCCGCGAACCGGGGTCTGACTTGTCGTTCGATGTCGGGTCAGCAGTAAGTACGCTACTGACCTCGACTTGGAAGACCCTTGCCGGCTCTTCCCGATCGATTACTGATCAGATCAGCCATGGTCAAGGTCACGCTCGAGAACGTCGTGCTCGCAGAATCCGACTCGCCCGTCATCGTCGAGGGCAACTATTACTTTCCACCCGAGTCCGTAAGGAAAGACAATCTCGTGTCGTCAACCACCGAGTGAGCGCCCTGTTTCGTGACATATTACTCTCCTCAACGTCTTACGCATAGGACCACCTGCTCGTGGAAAGGGTATGTACTGCGCTGCGTATGATGAATTGCGCCTGTGATCCGGTAATCATAGGACCGCCTCATATTATTCCGCCGGTGTCGTCAAGGATGTTGCATGGCGAGTTGCTAGGCTGGAGTGGTCTCACTACGTTTACTCTCATTCAGGTACTATGCCATGCCCAAGGAGAAGGCGGCCCACATCAAAAATCACGTCGCTTTCTACAAGGTAAGGCTGTTTACCCCGACGTGTGGACGAGATGGGCTGAGTAGTCATTCAGAACAAGGTTATCATCGACGATTGATAGGGGATGTTTGTATAGTAGTGGTTGTAGTCTACATCATGTACTCATTAGCTCATCCCTTGCCGTGACACCCATGTCGAGCGACATTAATAGGTTCGTGAGCGACAACTGTCTCAAAGTATGTATCGTATCTACGAATGTTACACTTCCCTTGCTAACTATCTTACGCCCAAGTTCTTTGGCCTCGCAGAGAAAAGTATAACCGATTTCGTCGCAGCCTCAGGTACGCCTTTTCTCTCCAGCTCGAGCTATCTCGACTCATCCATCCTCAGCCTCGTCTTCAAAGTCCCCCGACGCCCTCTTCACTTCTCTTGTCGCTTCCGGTCTCCCAGATTCTACCGACGCCCATGCATTCGTCACAGAGCTCTTTCAACGTGTTCCTCGCAAGTCAAAGCACAAGCAAAAGGCCACCGCCGATAAACTCGCCCGAAAACAAGCAGAGCGTGAGGCACGCGAGATGACTGCCAAAAAGTATGGCTTCCTCCTCGACGAGGGCCCTTCAAATCTCGACGTCGTCGTCGAGTCTGTCGACAAATCGAGTAGGCGCGCCGGTAAAGACAAACAGGAACGGCGGCTCCGCAAACGTGACCTCGATGGCAAAGAGTGGGAGAGCGATGAAGACGAAAAGGCGCCGAAACGGCATAAAGCGGATACGTTCGTCTCTCGGTCCCGCTCTCGCACACCCCCAGACGAAGAGCAACTGGACATGTCCGAGATCGAGGACACCGAGGTTCGCAAGGAGAGGGAGCGTCTCGAGGACCTGAAGTCCAGGGACGAGTTCGCAGAACGTATGCGCCAACGCGACCTCGAGAAGACGAAGAAACTCGTCGAGGACCGCTCCTCCCGTGCATCGGGTCCCGCAGCTGCTGATGCAGCCGCCCGTCGACAACTCGCCGACGACGTGGAAGCTCGTTCCCGCGCACTCCCATCCCTTCGTGTACATTCCCGCCAAGAGTACCTCACGAAACGCGAAATACAACAAATCGAACTTTTGCGGAGAGAGATCACGGACGATGAGGCTCTCTTCGCTGGCATGAAGATTTCAAAGCGAGAGCAACGCGACCTAGAACGAAAGAAGGAGCTTTTGCGACTCGTCGAAGAACGTCTCAGTATAGACGACAAATGGGAGGGTTACCAACTTCCTGAGGACTACTTCACGGAACAGGGCAAGATCGACAAGAAGAAAAAGGAGAATGTTTTGTACCAACGATACGAAGAAGCCAAGCCTAAGGACGACCAATTCGTGACCGACGTGGACCAGTGGGAGGCCAGTCAGACGAGGCACAGCACTTTCAAGACCGGCGCGATGGACAAACGGGAGGTCATTGAAAGCTACGAGTACGTCTTTGACGAGAGCCAGACGATCAAATTCGTTATGGATCAAACCTTGAAGGGCGAGGGTATGATGAGCGAGAAGGATAGGCTCCTCCAGAAACAGATTGAAGAAGCCGAACAACGAAGTATGCCGTTTATTTTTATCCTCGTATCTTGGTCCCTCACCGTTGGTTATCCAGGCAAATCAATCGAAGATACCCGCAAATCTCTCCCAATCTATACGTACCGCGAAGAACTCCTTGCTGCCATCAAGGAACATCAGGTTCTCATTGTCGTGGCTGAGACTGGATCAGGGAAGACGACTCAATTGCCTCAGTATCTTCACGAAGCTGGTTATACCGCTGGTGGCCTAAAAATTGGATGCACGCAACCTCGTCGCGTAGCTGCAATGTCCGTCGCCGCACGTGTTGCAGAGGAAATGGGCACTAAAGTCGGATACGAGGTCGGCTATTCCATTCGATTCGAGGATTGCACGAGCGACAAAACCGTACTCAAGTACATGACGGACGGGATGCTTCTGAGGGAATTCTTGACAGAGCCTGATCTTGCAGGATACTCGGCACTGATAATCGACGAGGCGCACGAGAGAACACTCAGTACGGACATTTTGTTTGCTCTTGTTAAGGTGCGATAACCCACACCAGTTACTGTACTCCATAGGCTAATTGTACTCAGGATATCGCAAGGTTCCGACCTGAACTTCGGTTATTGATATCAAGTGCTACAATGGATGCCGAGAAGTTTAGCGGATACTTTGACGGCGCACCTGTATTCTACGGTAGGTATCCTACACACAACTCTGTTTGACTAGTATGCTCATCATACTCTACAGTGCCCGGACGTCGATACCCTGTGGATATCCATTACACTCCGCAACCGGAAGCTAACTACCTCCATGCTGCCATCACAACGATCTTCCAGATCCATACGACCCAGCCGAAAGGCGACATCCTAGTTTTCTTTACGGTCGGTCCTAACTATTGTTTTCGTACCTCATCAATACATTGATCTTCTGAGCCATTCAGGGCCAAGATGAAATTGAGGCCGCACAAGAGAATCTCCAGGAAACGGCGCGTGCTCTCGGAAACAAGATCGCAGAGCTTATCATCTGCCCAATCTATGCAAACCTTCCGTCTGACATGCAAGCGAAGATTTTCGAGCCTACACCGTTAGGTGCTCGTAAAGTTGTCCTGGCCACCAACATTGCAGAGACGAGTATCACGATAGAAGGTGTAGTGTTTGTGATCGACCCGGGATTCGTAAAGCAAAATATATATAACCCAAGGACGGGTATGAGTTCGCTAGTCGTCGTACCCGTGCGTCCATCGTCTTGATGCTGAGTCACGATTTTGACTTCGTTTTTAGTGCTCGCGTGCTTCTGCAAACCAGCGCGCTGGCCGGGCAGGTCGCGTAGGGCCCGGAAAGGCCTTCCGGCTATACACAAAGTGGGCATTCGCCAACGAATTGGAAGAAAACACCGTTCCAGAAATCCAGCGCACCAACCTCGGGATGACGGTCCTCTTGCTCAAGTCTTTAGGAATCAATAACTTCATGGAGTTTGAGTTCATGGATCCACCACCTGGCGAAACGCTCATTCGTGCACTCGAGTTGTTGTATGCGCTTGGGGCACTGAATGACAGAGGAGAGCTAACCAAGCTTGGAAGACGCATGGCGGAATTCCCGGTGGACCCTATGCTTAGCAAGACGATCATCGAGAGTGAACAGTACGTCTGCACAGACGAGGTGAGGACCATTTTGCCGCCCCTTGGTAGTGGAAAGTTAACTGTCGAGCGATTGTAGGTCCTGACCATCATATCCATGTTGTCTGAATCCTCTTCTATCTTTTACCGCCCAAAGGACAAGAGACTCCATGCCGATCAAGCTCGACAGAACTTTGTGCGTGCCGGAGGCGACCACTTTACACTCCTGAATG
This sequence comes from Rossbeevera pachydermis, assembly GCA_038090155.1. Lineage (NCBI taxonomy): Eukaryota > Fungi > Basidiomycota > Agaricomycetes > Boletales > Boletaceae > Leccinum > Leccinum pachyderme. Next base: position 73,029 of record JBBPME010000014.1, read on the forward strand.
TCTGGGAACAATGGGCCGACACCAACTATTCGCAACAATTTTGCTATGAGCAGTTCTTGCAATTCAAGAGCCTCAGTCGTGCGAGAGACATCAGAGACCAACTCGCGGGCCTGTGCGAGCGCGTCGAAGTGGTCGTGAGGAGCAACCCCAACTCCAATGACATCACACCGATCCAAAAGGCGATCACGTCTGGTTACTTTTACAACACGGTGAGCTCATTTCTTTGCAAGCGAGCGCGAGGGTGTCGCTGAACGTCCCTTTTCAGGCGCAATTGCAAAAGAGCGGAGATTCGTATCGGACGCTCAAGACGAGTCAGACCGTGTATATTCACCCGTCGTCGAGTTTGTTCCAACATCAACCTCCTGTGAAGACATTGCTGTACTATGAGCTTGTGATGACGTCCAAGTCATACATGAGGTGGGTTCTGGACCCAGACTGGCGTCTCGCATTCATGCTGAAACGCACATTCGGACAGACAAGTGATGGAGATCAAACCTTCATGGCTGATGGAAGGCGAGTGTTTCATCGTGGACCCACGCACTTTCTTTGGTTTGTTGACTCGAATCTCCAGTCGCACCGCATTACTTCAAGGCGGCAGATCTGGAGCAGCTAACGACGGGAGAGAAGAAGATGCCAAAGGCATCTGGTTTTGCAGGTGCTCAAACTACTGCGAGCTCTACTTCATAGTAGTATCGTCGACTTCTTCTGAATCATTTCCCCAAGTACTGCGGTCCTGCGAAAGACGTGCAGACGATGCCAGCATTCCATTATGTGCTTTACCCCAAGGGCCCAATAGTGGATGTATTTCATCCCGAGTATAGTACAGTAATAGCGCAGAAACGATGAAGGTTCTCCCAAGTAATGTACATGCATCAGGCAAATTTCAGGTCCAAGACTGGTCTGCGGAAGATGGTGGGTCGCATAAGTCTACTGTGCCCAGGTGGAAGACTTGAGCAGCTCGAGAAGATGTTTGGTCTCTTCCTGGTAGTCAAGTGGGCTGATTCTCGAGATCCCATACCTTACGCGGGTTTGGTCCTGTGCGAAGAGTTCATGATGGAACCCAGAAGAAGAAAAAGATTCCTCACATTGTAAGTATCTTGCTTGGCACGGCAGTTGAAATTGAAAGTCTTTCCGGTCGACTGTGCCATGAGAGTACTGTACTCGGATTCGTTACGTTCCTTGATACAAATAGATTGAGGGCTGATGCGCAGAGGTGTGTGTGTTGCCCACCTTGATTTCCACGATCTCATCTGCAGTTCTTCCAAACACTGCGAGACCTGCGTCGTTGAAACCTTGCAACCACACCTGTCCAGACCAGTCCGCCACCGCCATGGACATGATGTATCTGGGCGTATTGGTTACGACCAGATGGAGGAATGCAGAGCACATACCGGTACTCTGGGCGCTCAAATGTCTTTTCGCATTTTTCGCAGCGCCAACCATCACCCATATCAGTGACTTTTTTGTTACAGCCCTGCGTGGGACAAGCAGGATAGGCGATGTTTTCGCTCTTGATGTGCATCACTGTAGCACGGGTGGAGAAGAAATCGGCCTTATCAGACATGCCGAGCTGTGATTCCTTGACATCGCTCAGGTGGCGAAGTTCATTACGATTAAAGGCGCCAAAGGACGATCCACCAGATGGAGTCATGTTGGAGTGTGATTGGAACGATTGGTCTGTTCCATAGCCGTCATACCAGCCACGGAGCAAGTGAGCCTCCTGGATGTCAGGAGAAATTGTCATATAGCTCGAAGACAACATCGAAAGGCATCGTCCTAGGCCCAATTACGACGAGCATAACAGATAGGATTGCAAAAGCGTACCTCCAAAATCGCCAACTTTGACGCCTTTGAATGCAACTACGGGAAAATCATCAGCTGTGAAAGTCTCCGCCTGTCTGCCCCAAATCGTCAACCTGACGGAGAAAAGGGACTGGTCGACGATGGTAAGGTCGCGTTTCGAGACCTCGAACGATGGTTAGATGGCGGCATGGTTCCGAAGAACTGGAGACTTACTGATTTATTACTGGCTTTAGAGATAACGTCGCTGAGAGGTCCAACTTCCTTGACAATACCAATGACATCTACTTTGGCTGAGTTGCTGGAACAAATGTGTTCGCTAGGATCACGCACCGCAAGTTGAATCTTTCTGGAGGTTCTCCAGTTCTGAGAGTTTTATGAAGTTATACTTGACCAAAGGTAAATTGGTGGTGTCAACACACTGGCAGAAATTCCTCGTCAAGTGGAACCTTGCTAATGGCTGAATGACCAACCTCGTCGACTTCTGTGTTCTTTTCGAAACTGATCTCATAATCATTTTGGACGTTGGAAAACTTCTTCTTGACGAGATTCACTCGGCCTTTTGAAACGTAGTAAACTTTGCCTTCCTCCAGCTTGTCGTAAAGCTCGTCCACGACTGCGTTGAAACCCGTGGCGCGAATTTCGCCCGTCTCATCCATTAAGGTGACGTTGAAAAGCTTTCCCTCTCCACGCTGGTTAGACCATGTTTTGATATCGCTTTTCTGAGTGACACGAGCCTTGATGGTCCAGGAGTTCTGATAGGGGCTGAGGCCTTCGATCGGATATATGGATCTGCCCACCCTGGTGCTGGGACCAGAGCGAGCTGTCGTTACTCGGGTTACGGGAATGGTAGAAGTGCCGGCCAGCGCATTGTCAGGAGTCTCGGTGGCAGCATCGGCAGAAGGACTTGACGCGTCTGGGACGGCAACTGGATTGCCAATTTTCTCCTCGTCTCTGGAGACGACAGTGAGACCGAGAATGATGATGAGCCTGGAAAAAGTGTCAGGATGGCTGTCAAGAAGGGGACGACAAGTCGGAACAGACCTCTTGTCCTGAATAAAATTGCAGGTGAGTTTGTCGACAATCACGATGGAATTCTTGACGATGTCCCCTCTGGAGACGAGATCGTTGAGCTGCGTCGCGAGCATGGACTGGACGAAGTGAACGCCGTCGGAGAGAATGATGCGGAATCTGTCGAAGGTGGCGACGGCGCTGGTGGACTGGACGACCTTTTTTATGGAGAGCAGCTGTACGGTGTAGCCCGAGCCGAGCTCGTCGATCTCTGTAAGACTGGCCTCGGTGAGACGCGTGCAAATGCCCGCTGAGAGTTGTTGAGACATCGATGATGACGGTGTGGAAACAAGTCGCGTCGCGTCAAAATGTCTTCTTTGTACACCGCGCTGTCCTCCGCTTCGTTGCAGACACTCCCAGCGCTCGTCGCTCATCATCTCATACAGCCCGCCCCGTCACCGACGCCCCTCGCCGCCGCGGTCGTCAGCAGTCCCCGCTTCCGTCCCTTCTCCTTCACCAAGCTCGACGTGCTCAGCGGCGCGTTCCGCCATGCCGTCCACGCAAAGCTCCAGCTCTTGAAGCACGAACAGACCGGTCTCTTCTCCCTGAGTCTGAACGCACGGCTCGCCAACTGGTCGACCGGACTCCTCGAGGGCTTCGAAGGAGGCCATGCAATCATCCGTCTCGCTTGCTGCACCGGCCTTCTCTTGGGTCTCCAGGACGTGAAGCGACCAGATGTAAAGCCTCGTGTAGAGGTCGAATTGGTTCTCGCGTTCGCAGACGTCATCGACCTCTTCGTCTCGTCGGACTCCTGGGGCAAACAATTCCAGCCCATCACCGATGGCGGAGGTGCGGCGTTCCCGTTGAGCATACGTCCATGCTGAGCATGCCCCACAGAGGATGCCCTCTCACTTCCTCTCATTATCTCGGCACAAGCACTACTCGTCGTTCCCCCAGAGAAGATCGTCGCCCTGCCCTTGCAGGTATGTGGCCCTTTACCACCATCCTTCTCCTGGCCTCACCCCCGCTAGCAAATGTTGGGTCTTGTGGTTCGGGCAATAACTCGAGCGTTTGCGCACGGTGCCTTTTTATCCACGTTTTCCTCGCATCTCGAGTTCAACACCAAATTCAAAGTATCGGTCGTGGTGCGTCCAACACGAGATGCCAACTCGAACTCGCTTTTGATCCATACTTCACAGCCGGGGGCACCTGTCTTTAGTGAAATCGATGCCATTGCATCCTCCCATGCTATGATCCACATGGGCTCTCTCTCTAAGCTGTGCTCCAGAAGCATATCTCTCTATATGGACTACCGTCCCAAACTTGCCCTCCCCTCAGTCCACGAAGCGTTTCATGCCCTGGAGATCGTGGCGAGGAAAGTCGAAGCTGGATGGTTGAGCAGTGGTTTGGCCGAGGTTAACGAAGACTCCATTGGTATGCCTCCATTTCCATCGAGGAACTGTTGTCTCACGTCTGGGCAGCCCCGGAAACGCGTCCGCTCCTCACATCCATCTGGTCGATTCTCAAAACTCTGCTGTTCTGCACGATTATGATCACGGAGGCAGGCCTCTCAACATCAGTCTACATCCCACCCCCATTCATCCACTCGTCTTCAGCGCTTGCACTCGTCACTCTGCGCACCTTCTCTCATTTGGCTTTTGTGATCGAGAAATTTGGGGGTGCTGGCCACGGGGCATTTGAAGAACTTAAGCGAGTGTTTTATCTCGCGCTGGATGTCCTTGCAAACAATGCAGATGAAAGCGAGCACTTCGTCAAGGAACTCTGTGACGAAATATGGTCGAGTGGGCTTGTGTCAACGCACCCCATGCAACGGGCAAAGAAAGCCTTTGCCTTGAGTGCGATCGAACAGCTGGTTCCCGTTCTCAACACGACGACGATTCAATCAATTGTCTTGCCATTTTGCACCCCGTGAGCAGAACAACCCGAGTGTAGCCATGGTTGCTGATATCCTCTTTGCAGTCATTTGTCGGAATATATGCATCGTGGTGAATTCGAGTCCGCGCACAGCGTTGTACTGGCAGTCTTTTCTTCGCGGTCGAAGCGGGTTGTTCAGAACGCGTCTGCGAGTCTGGACGACCGACTCGCGTTGGACTCGACGTTCACTGAGAGAATGGTGCCGTTTTATCTCGAGTGCTTGCTGGAGGTCGGTGCCGCATTTCAGCACATTTCAGAACGAAACTGATGAATACACAGAATTCCTCAGATGGGAGGTTGACTCTGACACAACTTCGTCTCGCGTTTGCTATTCTCGTCCAGAGTGCATCTCTGGCACGGGATTCCGCGCTTGCATGGTTGTGTATGAGCTCGATCCTAACTAGGTGTGGCGAACTAACCCAAGAGGTCGACCGACGGCACCGATTGCATCAGGCTCTGATATCGAGCTTGCCGTCGCTCCCGATTGCACTGCTTGGACAAGGGTTGTCGGCGGTGAAGGGCGTCATTGACACTATGACCGACAACGCGCACCGCAGAGAACTGGAGGAGGCGCTGTTCCATGAGATAATGGAAAATATGGGGGACGCCGAGAAGGAATATGGTGTGCGATGGTGGAACGAGCGACGTGTGGAGTGGTCGCAAACGTCTCGGTTATAATTTATGTACTAGTCAACACCGACCATGCATGCTTTCAGGATTGAAAAGCGGCGCAAACCACGTCCCCACCAGCAACCGGCTCATGCCAAAAAAGAATCGTCAATATCTCGTCACTCTAACCTCAAACTGCACGAATGGTTCACCGTCTTTGCTTACATCGACGAGCATCCCACTCTCTCCCAGTTGGACATCGTCAAACACTTTGCCACCCTCAAATCTGGTGCTCTGCTCTTCACTCAGTCAACACTCTCACGCAAGTTGCGCGAACGTTCAGAGTTGGAACGACGCGCTCATGACAACCCTTCTGCTCTCAACTCAAAGCGTCCTCGAGTTGTGACACGTCCCGACATCGAACGGGCACTTGTCCTGTGGGTTGAGCAGATGGAGGCTAAGCAGGAGCATTTCAATGCGCCTATGATCAAGGAGAAACGTCGCAGATTCGAGGAACTTCTTAATGTTCCCGAGGAGGAGAGACTTCTGGGTGATGGCTGGTTGTCTTCATTTTGCCGAACATACAAGATCCGGGAGCTCCGCCACTACGGCGAGGCTGCATCGGTTGATCTCGCAGCAGTCCAAGCCGCTGACGAGTTTGCAATCGCCGCCATGAACGAAACCGGTCACGAGATTCCCCTTCCTGCACCGTCCCAGCTCGCTGCTCTCGAAACGACCATTGCCGAGTCATGTACATAGAACCGTGTCCTTGGAGCACCACCAACGCTCCTTGAATCAGTGGAAGAAGCTGAAAATCTGGATTCATTGCGGGATGGTGACTCGGACAGGGCAATCGTGGAGAAAGTGACAAAGGAGATGAATGGCGAGGCGCATGATATTGACGCGGATGACGACGCACCCGGGCTTGCGCCTGATATCTCTCGCACTGAGGCTATCAACCTTTGTGAGAGGCTCACAGAAGCTTGCCTGCGACATCTAGACGCCAACTCAGAACTCGCTGTCGGTTTGCTGGCTCATCTTCGTCAATTTCGTAGTCACCTTCATCGAGAACAATTTGTTCAATCACTTTAGATGAATTTTTTACTCCTAATCCTAGTATTAAGCGTATCTCTTACTGTAATATTTCGGCCTCGGAAAAGCAAGCGAGCTCGAGCGTTTATCATAGGCCCCACCTGCATCTGGAAAGTAGCATTGCAACATAACACGGCAAAGTGGGTTTGCAAGCTCTGGTTGGCTCGGGTAAAGGACAGCTATAAATGGTATTTTTGAAATTCTAAGCGCTAAACGAGCACTCATTGAGCGTGTACCAAAATCCTGACGCTGGCCGTGTTACGTTGCATAGCTGCTTTCCTGGCCAGTATTTTAGGCACTTCGTAAAATACTATAGTGATACTGACGAGAGAGTAACAGATTGGTTTCTCTGTTTGGCCCGGCTTTCAAGCCTCCGTGATCATGTGCAAGGTTGATCGCCATATTTCCTCGGAGATCTCACGGTTTCTGCGAAACAGGACGGCTGACGATAACATTGCTATTGCTGAGCGCTGAGCGCTGAATCTTGGAAACGAAAGGAGCTGGCGCTACATAGCAATTGCTACTTCTGTCTCCATCAGATGATCTGAGCTGGACGAGTTTGTAACTTTTCGCTTCCACGGATTGTACTGTAAGTCATTATGTTCTTATGAATTGAACGTAAAGATATCGCCTCGGCGCAGAACTCAAAGACTAAGCGGGTTACCCGTAGCCTCAATGAACTTAAAACTCTGTCACCGGGCCTAAATGGTACATAATAATGACTTGATTCGACCTTATCGACAACTGATATTTAGCACTATACGATCGCGTGTACTATTTCCAGCAGATCGCAGACTCGGTATGGATGCGGTTGGCACGTGGACGCGCTGGTCAAGGCCCTTTTATTTATGATGTGGGATCACGCCTCTTCCCGGCTAGCGACCACCCCACTCACAATGGCCGAGCTCCATTCTCCCAATGGGCCCCTCCCGCCCATTCCGGACAACCTCACATTGGCACAGTTCATCCTGGATGCCCAGCATCCATCCAGGCCTATTCGCAAAGATAGTATTCCTTGGATCATTGATGACCACACCGGGCGCGAGATCAGATACGAAGAGGTCGAACGTCCCCCGATCGTGTCGTAGTACCGTACTCACATTGCCTTGCCAGATATGCACCCGTGTCTTTGGTTTAGCTAACGGTCTCAAGCGCCAATTCAAGATTGGTATGTCCTTCATCCCCACTCACTAGTGTACTCTCGTGACCTTGCGCGCTCAGAGGAAGACGAGGTTGGTCAGTATGCAGCACGAATTGTCGTTCATCGACGAGTCTGCTAACCTTCTGCGCACAAGTATTGATATTCAGCCCCAACCACGTCGGTATGCTTCACACGTGGTTTCATTACGAGGGCGCTCTGAGACATTCGGACAGACTATTTAGTGACGCTCTGGGCAGCTCATAGACTGGGCGCCATCATGTCGTAAGTGCTGTCTCTGCTTTTGCGTTTGCGAATGTTAAGAAAGACAGTGGCGCGAATCCTCACTTCACTTGTGACGAGCTCGTGTATCAGATACAGGAAACCAAGGCGTCTATCATCGTCACCCATCCTGACTCCCTGACTACAGCCCTTTCTGCTGCCCGGGCTACAAACCTGCCTGTGGAACGTGTCGTACTGTTCGACGTGGACGGCGCTTCACGCGGTACACACATCACTGTCCAGAACCTTATCGACGATGGGCTAACCAATGCCCCGGCCTTCCATGAGCGTGTACTACAACCCGGTGAAGGAAAGACCAAGGTGGCGCTCCTGAATTTCTCTAGCGGGACAACGGGGAAACCGAAGGTTAGACTCGTGATTTGCGATGTCTTCTGATCAGTTGACACGTATTCCAGGCAGTTGTGATACCCCACTACTCACCCATAGCCAACATCATACAGCTTGCTGCTTATCACAGACTAAACGATCCAGACTGGGAAGAACAACGTTTCAGGCCGGGTGACATCAGCTCTGGCGGTAAGAGGCCCATTTGACACGCTTTGCAAAGTAGTCACCGTCATTGACTCTAAACCCAGTGCTTCCGTTGTATCGTATGTGGTACTTTCACCTGCAACCCACTTGATTATGACGTAAACATTGTCTGAGTAGACATATATGGCCTCTTGTTCAATGTAGGCGATCTGATCCACTTTCGGCGTAGAAGTTGCTGATCTACGTGGTTGCTAGACTCACCTCTGTTTTTTCTGTGGCGTTTGTAAATTATGTTATCGTGTGTTTCATTGACTAATGCAAGAAATAGATGTCTGTCGTTCTCAGCACCAAATTTAACTTTGTAGATTTCTTGAAGAGCACCGTCAAGTACAAGATTTCACATCTCATGTGTGTTGACGGTCATTTCAGTACTTATTTGCACCTTTGACCCACCGCTGTTCAGCGTTGTTCCTCCCCAGGTTGTCCTCCTCTGTAAAGTAGGTGCCTCAGATCATCCATGCATCTGCTCGGACTGATATGAGGGATAGCACCCAGCTGTTAAAGATTACGATCTTAGTCACGTACGCTACTTGACCTGTGGTGCAGCCCCACTCTCGAGAGAATCAATGGAGAAACTGGTCGAGATATTCCCGAACGCAGCCATCGGGCAAAGTTATGGTTCGTTGTGTCCTCGAAGATATCGACGTACGGCTCATGCCTAGACTCCAGGATCCACGGAAGCTTGTACGGTTGTGACCACCTGGTCCTTTGAGAACAAATGCGATCTGAGCGGGAGTGCAGGCCAGATCATCCCTGGCATTATTGCCAGGGTGGAAAGGCCTGATGGGACGCTTGCAGAGTTTGATGAACCTGGAGAGCTAGTGGTTCGTACACCCGCGATTACGTTGGGTTACGCGAGGAATCCAAAAGCGTATGTGGACAGATATCTTCTTGACGGATTATCTGATGGTGACCAACCGTGCAGTACCAAAGAAACTTTCGTGAACGGGTAAGGAGACCGTGCCCTGAGCCATTCAGAGAGCTGACGACTCGTCAGATGGCTCCGCACGGGCGATGAGGTCAGGATGAATCGAAAAGGAGTCATTTTCGTTCTCGATCGCCTCAAGGTGAGATTGGAGGAGATATTTGGTTATCTCTGACGACAGTGTTTGAGTAGGAGATGCTGAAAGTGCGGGGGTACCAAGTTGCGCCAGCTGAGCTAGAGGGTTGCATTCTCGACCACCCGGACGTCTTGGACACGTGCGTCGTGGGGGTCCCAGACGAATACAGTGGCGAACTCCCCCTCGCATTTGTCGTACTGCGACCGGGTCCGGCCAATCAGATTCGGGACAATCCGAGTGAAACAAATAGGATCAAAGAGTCCATTATGAAGGTGGGTGTTGTATCATTATGTAAATCTGTATTGTCGGTTGAGGTGGGTTTCATCGCTAGCACGTCGCGGACAACAAGGTCGGATACAAGAAGCTGACTGGGGGTGTCGAGTTCATCGATGGCATCCCGAAGAACCCGAGTGGGAAGCTGCTGAGGCGCGTGCTGAGAGATACGGCCCGGAACATGAGACGGGTTGCAAAACTTTGACTCAGATCTGTGCCTTATCGGAGTGTTTCATCATGTCCATCTTGTATACCTTGGCGACTCTACTGTATCAATGCAGCATAGCTGCGCTGTTTCTCGAGTACGTCCGATTTGTCGGTTTATGATGTGGATTGGGTGTGAATTTACGCGTTCAGCTCCCAAGCGGCGGATCCAATTGGTGTCTTGACCCGCCCGAGCGCTCTCATGTATCACACCGTAATGCGTACGGCAATGCTCGCCTGACTTTTCCCCATCCCAAACGTTGTGCCTTGCCCCACTCTCAGTCGCATCCTTTCGTCGTTTCATTCCTTGCCAAGATGACCGAGATATCTGGGGGTACCATTGACTGTTTTGTACCTAATGACCTGACAATCCCCCAATTTTTTCTCGATTCACACCACCCTCTCCGACCTGCTCGCCCCGCCGGTGTCCCGTGGTTTGTCGATGATGCGACCGGTCGACAGCTTGACCTCGAGGAGGTGCGTGGTCAAATCCCCATCCAACGAAACGTCCTTGAGAGTGTGTGCTAGGTGCGTGCACGGACGTTTGGACTTGCGAATGCGCTCAGCGCGCGCTATGGGATCAGTGAGTGTCGAGTGCATTCTTGTGTCCGCTCTCTTACACCGTGGCACCGCTCCGTGCAGAGGACGGCGACGTCGGTGCGTTTACTTGTGTTTCCTCGTTTCCACCCGCTGAACGTTTGTCTCAGTGGTCATATTCAGCCCAAACCACGTCGGTATGTTGATGTCCTTTGGCAGAGGATGGAAAATAACGAGTTGTTTCTTTTAGACTACCCGTCAGCAGTATGGGCGACGCATAGACTCGGTGCCATCGTCTCGTCAGTCGAGTTTCGTTGTCTGGCTCTTTAACCCCCATGTGACCATGGAACATGACACAGAGGCGCGAATCCAACGTACACTACCGAGGAGCTACTGTACCAAATGCAGACCACGAGCGCGAGCCTTATCATAACCCACCCCGTCGCGCTGAGCACTGCTCTGTCCGCCGCCCGCCAAGCGGGCTTACCGGAGACGCGTGTCGTCACGTTTGGCGACGTCCCTGGGAGTGCCACTGCCACCGTGGACGGGCTCATACAAGAGGGTGTGAGAATGCTGCAACATTTCGTCGAGCCCAGGCTCCGGCCGGGCGAAGCCAAGTCCAAGATTGCTTTTCTCAACTTCTCGAGTGGCACGACCGGAAAGCCCAAGGTGAGGATATATACGTTGGAGTGTCGTGCATGCTATTGACGCAGGCTACTCAGGCGGTGGTAATTTCGCATTATGGACTGATCGTAAACGCTATTCAGATGGCGATTCACCACAAGATCAATCAAAACGCCTGTGCATGGGAGGATCAGAGGTATCGTCCTGGAGATGTAGCAGCCGGAAGTGAGTTGATCCAACTTGTCTGTGCTTTACTTGTTGCTGAGCGACGGTCCAGTATTACCGTTCTACCGTGGGTAGATCTTTGATCTTTTCTTGGTCGAATCACTCTGATACATTACTTCCCAAGATATTTACGGTCTCGTGGTCTCAGTAAGCCTCACGAGCGTTGCGCACAACATGTCATGACTCACGCGTGATCCAAGTTGCACTTTCAGGTGTTCTGTGGCGTACGGTGTTCTTTTTTTTGCAACTAGCAATATCATGATGAGCATGAAACTCAGGTGACATTGGTAGTGATACCAAAGTTTAGCTTTGTGGACTTTTTGCAGAGCATCCGTCGGCACAAAGTCACGCTCCTTATGTAATGCTCGCTATTCGTCGATCCTGACTCGGTATTGACCAGCATTTATAGGATTGTTCCCCCTCAAATTGTATTACTTTGCAAGGTAAGTTTCAACGTTCACCGATCCTGGCAGTGACAAGACGAGATCAGCATCCCGCGACCAAAGAGCATGATCTCTCGGGCATTAGATATGTGATATCTGGTGCGGCACCTTTATCTGCGGAGCTTGTGAATCAGCTCGTGGAGGTTCTCCCTAACGCGCAGATCGGACAAGGCTATGGTGGGCGACGTTGTCTCGCTCGTTGACGTTATGAATTAACGGCATCTGTCACAGGAACGACCGAGTCGTGCACCTCTATTTCCATGTTTTCTACGGAGACGAGAATCGGCGTACCAGGAAGCGCCGGAAGGCTCCTCCCAGGTGTCACTGCTCGCGTCGTGAAACGGGACGGAACGCTCGCTGGGTTGAATGAGCCTGGCGAGCTGCACGTCAAGATGCCTTCGCTAGCGCTTGGGTATTGGAACAACGAGGAAGCGTGAGTCGACTAGCATCTTGATGACGCTCGAGTTGAACAGTACTGCAGGACGAAGGAAACATTTGTAGACGGGTAAATGCTTTCCTGCCACGAACAGTTCTGGTTGAATCGTGACTCTGACACCATTGGGATAGGTGGCTCCGAACGGGCGACGAAGTGATCATCAACAACGATAATGAAGTATTCATCATCGATCGTCTCAAAGTCGGTTTTCGTCCGCGTTCAACGAAAGTTGGGCAATCTGTACTGAAGACTTTTTGCAGGAAATGATCAAGGTCAAGGGATTCCAAGTAGCGCCTGCCGAATTGGAAGGCTGCTTGTTGGGGATGCCCGAAGTTGCCGATGCATGCGTGGTACCTCTTCCGGACGAGTACAGCGGTGAAATACCGATGGCGTTCGTCGTCCTACGTGCGCAGGTTGCGGAACGTATTGCAGCGAATCCCGGGGAGGCGGAGAAAGTCAAGGCTGCAATCATCAAGGTTCGTCCATATTTTCCGTGGATACGACGATCCTGATTTGTGTAGTTTGTGGCGGACAACAAGGCAGCGTACAAGTGGCTTGTGGGAGGGGTGGAGTTGGTAGATTCGATTCCCAAGAATCCGAGCGGCAAATTACTTCGTCGTGTGCTACGGGATCGCGCGAGGGAACTTAAGCTCAAGGCGAAACCGAGGGCCTCGGCGAAGCTGTAGGAATATACCCTTGTATCGTCTTTATCTTATCTTATCGCTCGGCGACGATCGATCATGTATTACGCGTCCCCACTATAAGCGTGCCGCTGTCTGCGCACAGCAGCGTCCACATTCTTTACAACGAACGATGTCCTCCCATGTCCAGCTTTATGTGTACGATATCAGCAACGGAATAGCCAGACAGCTCTCTCTCCAGGTCACTGGCCGCCAGATAGACGGGGTTTGGTTTGTCCTGCACTCGCCGGTTCTGACCTGCTCGCTAAGCTGTTACGCGCAGGCATACATCCGTCGTCGTCTTTGGCAAGGAAATATTCTATGGACAAGGCATCAACATCACGCAGCCTGGACAGTCCCACGTGCGTAGTCTCTACCACCCACCGGCTGAAATAACAGAACTTGAATAGCATGGATCGCCGCTGCGGACCATTGAAATGGGAGCGACGGCCATCGACGAAGAAACCTTCGAAGAATACCTCGCCCAAAAGCGTGAAACCTACACTGCAGACAAGGTACGGGCGCGCGCACCGTCTTCATGGTAGACGCTGACCCCCGTGTTTCCTTGCAGTACCACCTGCTCGGTGAGCGATTCCTCATTCTTCAAGCGGACGCAGCATGTGAACAAACACCGTCACCCATGTGATAGACTTCAACTGCAATACATTCACTAATGACTGTCTCGAATTCCTGACTGGTAGTAGTATTCCTTCTTACATTACATGTAAGTGCCCTCCAACCCCTCCTCTTCGACGATGAGCGCTAACTGGCGTTACAGCGCTGCCCAGCGACTTTCTCTCGACGCCCTTTGGGATGGCTCTCCGACCCACCATCGATGCCATGTTCTCTGACGGGCCCCGGCTCCAGAGCAACGGAAACACCGTTCGCCAAGCGCCGGCGAGCACGAACCAGCCCACACCCGATCCAGCGCTCGCATCGGGTCTCCTCGAGTCTGTTGCCACCCAGGCCACTGCAAGCAATTCGTCACCAGGTGGTGTCCCTTCCACGGCTCCAGCTCCTCCGTCTGTACCGGCCCCGGATGGGCCGCTCATATCACCAATTTACACCATCACGAGTCCTGCGTCGTTCCACAACCTCTTGCGAACGCACCGAGCTGTAGTGGCCTTTTTCACAAGCGCCACGTGCGGACCCTGTCGGATGATTGAGCCTGTGTTCGAAGAGCTCTCGAGAAACAAAAGCAGGGCATCGGGTGGAGTGGGATTCGCCAAGATCGATATGAGCGTGGGGTTGAGCGGAGCAGTGGCAAGCGAGTATCAGGTTCGCGCGACGCCTACGTTCATCTTTTTCTTGGACGGCAAACAGGTAAGTTGATGAGCGGGCAAAGGGAGATGAATCGATTGGCTGAACCATTGTTGGGTTGTAGAATGGTCAGCTGCAAGGAGTGAATGCGCCGGAACTGAAGACGCAAGTGGATCTGCTGATCTATGAGGCGTTTCCCCGTTAGTCGTCTATCCCAGCTGACGTTGGTCTCGGTATGGCTGACGATAACTTGATAGCACATGCACACACATCGCTGCGGTTGCCGGCCGTTGAAGCGGTCTCTTTGGATCCGATACTGTTCAGTCAGGCGCCCAATTTGGATGTCATGTTTGCCAAGTTAGGAGAAGTCGTCGATGGCGTGGCGTCGTGGACGGGAGCATTGACACAAGCACAAGCGAAACAGACGTTATCAGGGAAAGTCCTTCCGTTCCTCAAGGCTTGCACGGCATCACCTCCTCAGCGGCTGAAATCCACGAACTTTGATGGGTGGGCAGAACTGGCATCTGGCCTGGCAGAGAATCTTGAACTGAGCGGGCTGTTCCCGTTGGTGGACATTTGGCGGATTGCACTGCTTCAGTCCTCTTTTGCAGCATGGAACGCGATGAAAAAGGTGTTGGACGGGCCAATTCAACGGTTGGTGAACAAGGCCCTGGAAGCGGAGGACGTGCCGCGTAACTACCTGCTGACTGTACTGCGGATGCTTGCAAACACGTTCTCGAATGAGGTGTTGGGGAGGGAGGTGATTCTGTTTTCACGGGAGGGGGTGACGAAGCTCCTGGTGGACACGCTGCTGCACGAGAATGCTCTGGTGCGAATGGCGGCTGCGAGTGTGGCTTTCAATATCGCTGCGTTCCTGCAGAAACGTAGGGTGGAGAAGGTGAAGATGCAGGATAACGGGGTAGGAGAGGAAGAGAACGAAGAGTGGGAAGTGGAGATTGTGGTTGGGGTTCTCGGGGGGATCGACCGGGAGACGAGCAGCGAAGAGACAGTACACCGACTGACTGCGTGTCTAGGACTGCTCGTTCGCCTGTCTCCATATACTGATCAGGTGACGACGTTGCTCGAGACTCTGCAGGCACAGGATACGTTGAAGCACAAACTGGACGTCGTAAAGAAGGAGTCCGTCCGGAAACTCGTCCTGGAGGTAGCAGAGAAGTTGTGCCCCTAATTCGGATTTTCAATGTCAATACTACAATCCGTATACATGACTTTTTTCTGTACATTGTTTGCTCTCTATTAGAACCCATACTCCAAGGCCTATCCCGAGGAGTATGGGTTATTACAGAGACGACTGTAGTATAAACCTTCGACGAGGTCTCGTTTACACCATTTTACACAGTGTGCCACGTAGAATCTATTGAATCTAATTGTTCATTGCATTGTCACCGTTGCTGGGATGTCGTAACCATCTTCGTCCAAGGCTTGGATGCACTGCCAACCGCTACCCAGTCTCCGTTTAAATTAGACCGCAGGGCCGTTTCCCCGCCCTCCCAAGCAAGACTCCTTTCCATCACACCATCTCCTGACCCTAGTGATTCTCCAACACGCTATGGGTTCTGCTCTGCAAATTATCTTGGCGGACCTTCAGCAAAACCACGTACGTCCATTCTTACCTAGACAAGGAGTTGCAGTGGTGATCATCACCGCCATCATATACGATTACAGTAATACTCATCTCAGGCTTCAACTCGTCCGTTGACCCAAATCTGTTCTAAACCGATATTCCAGTACTCACTCTAGCCGATGACCTGGTCAGATAGAATACATTTGGGTCTGAGAACGTTAATTTCTGATATGACTACAGGGCAAACCTTGGACCCCGGTTTCCACGCTATTCGTTATCGTACGTTTGAAACTTCAGTGCCTATGGACACAATGGTAATGGTATTTGCTAAACCATTGCTACAATATTGCAGATTCGATATCCCGGACTATGTGGTTTTATGCAGGTTCAGGGTCATCACAATGTCACAGCCGATTGATGTTACGGTAACTCTGGTTCTCCAGACTCCTTTCCATTAGTATGTCTAAAATTGTAAATCCCGCTATCAAAGGCAACTTCTTTCGTACCAGGTCCAGCAAAGGTGCGCTTTTCCTCATTTCCTCCGTCACTGATTGCTGAATCAAGATTACCACTTTCAGTTGTGAGTCTACATTATGATTAATTGCCTGGAACGTTGGGAATACTAACATGAATCAGTTGTAAGTATTTTCTCCTGTGTTATGCATGGTTTAGTGACCATTCAAAGGTGACGCAATCAGCATCATCGCTTTATGGGCCATCTTTGTATACATCTGTGCAGCTGATAGTCAGTGGTAACAATATCACTCACATGGAAAACAGAGTGATCCCCCTATTACAGTGGTGATGATTCTACGCCTATGGGCAATGTAGAGTCGATCATGGATAATATTCAGCATGCTTCTAACTTCTCACATCGGGGAAGTTATTCCGTCAACTATTGAATGCATCGTCTACAGCAACCCAAAAATATTCATAGGTATGTGGAAGATGAGATTACTGAGTGATAGCTCGTGTTGATGGATCTTTGGATATTATAGAGACTGACACTGTGGTTCTGGATCTCTCATTTTGTTCAATAGGAATAAAGCGACCAGCTCACCCAACTCGTGCATGTCGGAGTGACGTGTGCCCTAGTAATCATCCAGTTCATGATGTGCTGCGTTGAAACCTACAACTACGAAACGGTGGCGCTTATTAATTTTCTGGTCACGGAAGGCGCAGATTACTTAGTTACGTATGGCCTATTTGTCCTTTCAGGATAAAATATGCTACGTGGAAGCTCACGAGCGCTTTGTATGCTTTTGGAAGAATTCCAGGAGTGAGACCGCACGACGTCGGTCATTCCTAGATCCACTCTGACGTCCCGGCTATGCGGGAGATGTATGCGCACACTGTCTACGGCAGAAGAGGGCGTGGGATTGACACGAGATTTGGATTAACGGCTTTGTCTGGTCCATTTTGCGGTTGGTAGAATACCCACTGGCATAATTCACATGCAAGTAGCAAAAAAACACGGTGACGATTCTTTGATGAGCGCTTAAACGCCGACGTGTTAAGCTGGTAATTCTCTGTGACCTGTCGATTGTTGACCATGCTCAGATTTCTCCCCTCTCGCGCGTTGCGACGGGCACAGATCATGACGAGTCGCTCCGTGCACTCACTCCCAGATGGCTACCATGAGGATCCTTCCGCAGGCCCAATGCTCCGCTTCCAAGCATCCCTTCCTCGCCTTCCCGTGCCCCCACTCACCTCGACCATATCCAAGTACCTTGAGACCATCAAGCCTCTTCTCTCCGATGTCGAGTACGCTACAACCCAAGCCCGCGCACACGCCTTCCTCGCGTCCCCGCTTGCAGCGTCCCTCCAAGCCCGCCTCGAGTCCCGCGCCGCAGACCCCGCCGTCAAGAACTGGCTCGCAGACTGGTGGAACGAGGTCGCATACATGGCCTACCGCGATCCCGTAGTCGTGTTCGTGAGCTACTTTTACGTCCACCTCCATGATCACCGCGCGCGAAGTCAGGCCCAGCGTGCGGCGAGCCTCATCAAGGCGCTGCTCCCGTTCAGGGCCTTGACAGAGTCGTACGTATTATTCAAATCACACGTCGACGATGGTCTGACCGCACTCGGTCACGCAGGAAACAGCTCGAGCCTGAGATGGTTCGTGGGGTGCCCCTGTGCATGGATTCCTACCAGTGGTTGTCAGTGCTCGTCACATTATCTATCTTGCGTGCGTTTTGCTCACGCGCAGATGTCAGGTTCCACGCATGTCGGTACCCTGTCCAGCAGTGTGACACTGCAGCCAAGTTTGATCCGCAGACCCACAATCACATTGTCTTCGTGCGCAAGAACAAGTTCTTCGAGGTGCAGCTCGCAACGCCTCACGGAAGAGAGCTGACTGCTGCAGAACTCCAAGTGTACGTCGGATTCTGTTGTAGAATGTGTTCCGGGTTCACTTATAACACAGTCAAATTGAACGCGTGATCGCGTTGGCCGGAAACGACAAAGGTGTCCCTGTCGGCGCATTGACTAGCGAGAATCGCGATATCTGGACGGAAGTGGGTCGTAGAGATATCTTTGTCCGTTCTGTGCTCAATGTTAGCTTTGTAGGCACGAACTGCTCTGTTGGCTGCTTCTCCAGTGAATGAGAAGTCATTGGAGCGCATCGAATCTGCCGCGATCATTGTTTGTCTGGACGACACCAAGCCTGTTACTCGCGAGGACATATCCCGTGCGTGTTGGGTCGGAGATGGACAGAACCGATTTTACGACAAGCACCAACGTAAGATTCGATTTGGGCATAAATGTGCTAACCCATGTATGAACTACAGTGCTTGTGTTCGAAAACGGACGGTCTGGGTTCCTTGGCGAACACTCGTGCATGGATGGCACGCCGACGCTGCGAATGAACGAATTCATGCTGGGGTCGCTTGC
Source organism: Rossbeevera pachydermis (assembly GCA_038090155.1). Lineage (NCBI taxonomy): Eukaryota > Fungi > Basidiomycota > Agaricomycetes > Boletales > Boletaceae > Leccinum > Leccinum pachyderme. Next base: position 91,668 of record JBBPME010000014.1, read on the forward strand.
TGCGAACAAGGTTGACCTTGGGCCGGATCGCACCGCGTCAACTGGGGTGGATCTAGAAGGACCGAGGGAGCTCGGGTTTGAGCTGGACGAGCGATGCCGGGGGTATATCGACGGAGCGTGCAAGCACTTTGATGCGCTGGTGGGAGAGCAGGAGATGGAAGTAAGTCGTGAACCGAGGGTGAAGGTGAGGGTGAAACGCTGACGTATGAGATAGGTGCTGCACTACGAGGGGTATGGTAAGGAACTGATGAAGCGATTCAAGGTATCCCCGGACGCGTGGGTGCAACTGGTGAAGCAGCTTGCGTTCCACAAGATGTTTAACCGGCCTGGGGTAACGTACGAGAGTTGCCAGACACGGAAATACCAGCGTGGCCGGACCGAGGTTATCCGAAGCGCGAGCAACGAGAGCAAGGCATGGGCGGAAGCGATGCTGGACCCTGACGTGACGGTGAGATGTTGCCGCGGAGAGAGGGCGGGACCGAACTGAACGGGTGTGACAACATATAGGACCAGGAGCGAATGAGGCTGTTCCGACATGCGGTCGCACGACACCTGGAGTATGCGACGTGGGCGAGCGATGGACAGGGCGTTGATCGACACCTGTTTGGGCTCAAGCGGATGTTGCGGGAGAGAGAAGAGATTCCGGAGATGTACACGGACGCAACGTATTCGAAGAGCAGCCATTGGGAGCTATCTACGTCTCAGCTGTCGTCGAAGTACCTGGACGGATGGGGATACGGAGAAGGTAAGGGTGTCAACCTATGGGATGATGTGGCGTTGCTGAGCTGGGCAGTGGTACCCGACGGATATGGACTGTCATACTCGATTGACGAGCACTATGTGAGATGGACGATCACGTCGTTGAGGAGAGACGGAGCGACGCTGAAGCACTACTTGGCTGAGGCAGCGACGGAGACGCGGTTCATGATGGAGCGGGCCGGGGCGGGACGGTTGTAAGATTTTTTAGAATAGGAGGTGTGATTACATAATTGATAGCGATATGTATGTCCGTTGAAGTCGGAGTTGTTGTTATTAACGCCAATGCACGCCAACAAACGAGCGAGACAAGACGAGAGAAAGCCAAAGAAACAGACGCTCTCGTGCGCTGAATGTCGCAGGTCGTCCGTCTCCATTCATGTGAACCGCATATACTCACCTAGCCCTAGGCTCAAACTCAAGGTTGCTCCTCACCCTCCTTCTCTCGCCCCAGCTCACCCCCAGGTTTAGTGCGATCGTGTCTTTCCATGCCAGTCCTGCTCAAAGCGAGGCTGCGCAGAGATTTGTCCAGACGGTCCGTCCCTCTTCTTCCCCCTCCCCGGATGTGCTCATACCCGCATACAGGCGCACTCACATCGGGAAAGGGCAGCCGGTCAGTCTCGTCCCCGTCCTCCCCGCTCTCCTGCTCATACACACCCCAGATTCATCCTCGCAAACACCGAGCAGCTCCATGCCAAAATTATACAGATGAGCGATCGCATACGCCAACTCGAGGAGGCCCTTGGCACCCTCCAAGCAAAGTGCACTCATGATCCCCACCCCCTCCTCAACCAGGACTTCCTCCGCATCAAAAACTCCCTCGAGCTCTATAATCCACACACCGGCGCCCCTCCCTGCACACCCCTCCCCGACGACATCATCCCCTCTTCCTCCCATCCATCAGAGGTATCTCTCTTCCTCTTCCCCCCTCCCCTCTCCACCCTCTTACTACTTGCACTCACACAGGACAGGAGCTCCTCCGTCGAGATCGCATCCTCAGACCTTCCAAGACTCTCCCCAGAGATCGAAAAACTCAGCCAGACCTTCCCTTACCCATGGCTTCCCAACAATTCCATGCGCGAGCGCATATACAGTATGCTTCCTTCCCGTAAAGAGGCCGAATATCTCTGCACCCAGGCCCGTCTCAACGCCCTCTGGCAGTGAGCATCCCCTTTCTTTTCCTCTGCCTTCTCGCATACTACTCCCATCAGGTACAATCTCGATCCAAGCGAGACCTGGCTCCCAAATCTGGTTCACCACGTTTACATCACTCCCGTCCAAGACCTCTGCTTCAGACGATTATCCCTCCTTTTTATCATCATGTCCATTGGTCTCCTCGTCGATCTTAACCAGCAGAACGAACCCCCTCGTGCGGACCTCTACCACCGTCTCGCCAGAGCTTCACTGTGCGAAATGAACCTCATGGACGAGCCCAATCTAGACCTTATCCAGACTCTCGTACGTCATCCCCCCTCGATCCGCTCTCCATCATTTTACAGGATTTTAGTTCTACATGGTTTGGTATCTTCTCATTTTCTCAGACAAGAGTCAGGCCGTGGCTTATGCTTGGAGCATCATGGGACTTGCCGTCAAGCTGGCCCAGAGCGTGAGTTTCTCCCGATGCTCTCCTTGATTCTCCTGACTTCCTTTCTTCCCAGCTGGGTCTCCGTGCGTGACTCTACCATCACGACATCGCCCTCCGCTCACCGCCGTCTTCCCCAGATCGTGATGGAAACAGATGGAAGGTTATTCCCGAGGAATCACAGCGCCGCAGAATGCTCTTTTGGGAGCTCCTCAATTTGGACGCACGGCTTGTATGTAACCTGTCATTTTTTTTCGCTCATCCTAACGACCCTTTTTTTCCCAAGGCACTATCCCTCGGACGCCCACCTTCGATATGCCTAGACCATGTTGATTGCCGCCGTCCTTCGTATGCAGCACCAGAGATGCACATCGTTCCTGGTTCTCAATCGTGTGAGCACAATTATCTCGTGGACCTCCTATAGCCCGTTCACGCAATCGACAGACCACGAATGGAAACATGGATTCTTTCTACATTGTCTTACCCCTGTATTGACCACAGCCATCTCGGCACAGCCGCAGCCGTACCAAAAAATTCTGGACGTCGACAAGACCATCCGCGAATTTAGCGTGCCGTCCACCCTCGACATATTCAATCTCGAGGGCATCCGCGACAATCGACAACTCACCATGCAACAAGTATTGGTGTCCAGCGGTCGCGAAATAGGTACGATTATATCGTCGCCATATTGTTCAAGGCGCCTGCAGACACGACCACCGTTAGTTCTCCTCCAGTTGCACAGAAACTTTTTTACCGAGGCCATGAGCGACTATGACGCGTTTTCGTACCAACACAAGTTCGCACCGTCCGCGGTGGCGACTTATCTTAGCGCATCCCGCCTTATCGCCACTCTGAATACGCTAGAAGAACGGGAACCGCAATTAAGCAAGCGATTCATGTGTTTCTGGTTCAATGCATTTTCAGGCGCAGTACGTATACGTTATTGGCTTGGCAACTTTGCTCATAAGTTTCCGTATGTTAGGTCGCCCTGTCTCTGATCGTGTCCAGAACCCCATTTCTTAGTCTGGCACCATTTGCTCTCCAAGAACTCGACATCGTTCATCGGCTGTTTGCAAAGGTGGCGGAGGAATGTCCTAAAGTGGCTCAGGCGTTGGTATGTGTCCTTTTTTTCCCACCCATTAACCCTCTTTGTGCTCATAGATGCGGCTAGCCCTTACTGACCAAAATTGTGGAGAGATCACGCAAACTGTATGCACAGTGGAGGGTAACCACTGACGACATGGCCGCGGTGGATGTCGACCAGGGAGATAAATCCAGATCCGTTGGAATGAGCACCGGAAACGGTCCTTTTGTTACTGTGCATCCCGATCTCACGCGGTGTCTTCAAGACATTGATAAGCGTCCGATTCCTTCGCTTCATGTCTTGGCAACATTCGTTCCCCCGAGCAGACCGGCACCGATTGAACCGGACGCCCGGTACGACGCTGTTAATGCGCACGATCTGTCGACGGACATGCTATCTCTTGCACTCGGGCGGAACGGTGACCTGATTTCTAGACACCCCCTGCCAGAATCAGCCACAGCTGGTGTCGGGCCACAGCGAGTGGGAAATCATACATTTAATTTCGATTTCGGTGCACTGGCGTCAAACGTGGAGAGTCAAAGCAACACATACATGTCGTGGTTTTAGTAGATGTTGTATATCTTGCTTTTCTTTTCTTTTCTTGTCTCTCTTTTTCTTGACAGGACATGTTCTTGACATACTGGAGCCGGGGAACAATGGGATGTGCTTACGTAAGACAAGCTTTGTTGACGCGCGCAAGGGTTGGGTGACGAGCAGGACAGCTTGAACGGTGACCACGACGACCTCAACGGCGAGCACGAGCATTACGGCCCAACTCCTATCGAGAACGTACCATGTCTCGAATACGAGAGGTATGGGCGCCCAACCTCGAAGCAGAGATGCGCAACATTCGTGAAATGATCGACCAATATTCGTATGTAGCGATGGTATGTGTCACCCCTCCACCTGCACGAACATGTCCACATCCACACCCGATGCACGCTCGTGTATCAGGATACAGAATTTCCAGGCGTCGTGGCAAGACCCATCGGTACTTTCAAAACGTCGTCAGACTACCACTACCAAACCATGAGGTGTAACGTTGATCTTCTCAAACTCATCCAAATCGGCATAACTCTGGCCGACGAGGAGGGCAACTTTCCTCAAGATGTCACAACGTGGCAGTTCAATTTCAAGTTTGATATCGGGTACGCCAGTGACGAGCCGCCCTCGTTTTTTTTTATTAAACAAAAATATACGTATTGCATGCTCAGCGAAGACATGTACGCTCCAGAGTCGATCGAACTCTTGCAAAAATCGGGGATCGATTTTCAGAGACACGAAGATATGGGCATATTGCCCAACGATTTCGCGGAGCTCTTCATCACCTCAGGTCTCGTGCTCGTTCCAGAAGCTAAGTGGATATCATTTCATAGGTGAGGAATTACTCCTCGTCCATTCTTGGCTTGATCGCGGGTCACTCACTGCCTGAATAGTGGCTATGATTTTGGATATCTGGTCAAGCTGTTGACCGCCATGTCGCTACCGACGTCAGAAGACGTATTTTTCGACAATCTAAAGACGTGGTTCCCACACTGTTACGACATCAAGTTCATGATGCGCGCTTGCAAGTCGCTCAAAGGAGGACTACAGGACGTCGCGGACGACCTTGGTGTGCGTCTTTCTTCCTTTCCCCCTCTTCACACATTTTACGTTGCGAAACTAATCCCACACTCCATCCAGGTCATGCGGATAGGCACGTCCCACCAAGCGGGCTCGGACTCGCTCCTCACAGCCTCGACATTTTTCAAGATGCGAGAGCTCTACTTTAGCGACGAAGTGGACGACCAGGAGTACAATGGCAAGCTGTACGGTCTCGGGCAGACATTTTCGGTCCCAAACGGGTTCAGCGACGCGGTGAGAGGCGGTGCGACGATTGCTGAGCGGGACGATCGGAGCGTCGTCGCGCGAGAAGTGCAGAACGCTACGCCGGGCGGGAACAACAACGGCGGGACTGGTGGGCAGCAGCCACAAGGCGCGGTGATGGGGATGGGGGTGCCCATTCAGACGCCATCGTTGGGGGGTGTGCCGTCTGGGACGACGACGTATGGACCTCTGGGGGGAAGCAATCCGTACATGCGTACGGCGGTTGGCGTGGGTGGCCGGTGACGAGTGCCGCGCGCTCGATGGTGGGAGATTATTTATCTGTCGAGTGTTAGACTAGGCGTTGTTTTTTTTATATAATTATTCGTGTCCCTTGTCCCTTGCATTTGCTGAGAGGCGTCCTTTGCAGTGCCGGCGTCTCGGCCCTGCGGTCCGCGGTCCGCTATCCGATCTTCATTCAGTGGGTGATCGTCGTTTCTGCTCATCCTAGTGCCAACTGAGAGGCGGAATAAGCATCCGTATCGGCATGGCTCGGTGTACAGGACATCCTCACACATAGGAGACCTTCCCCTTCTTCCCCTCCGCAGACCGACGATAGACGGAGCATTGCGACGTTGTGAATATGAAGTAGCACTATGATTGTGCACAGCCGGGTCCGAAAGGCCCCGGTTTCCCTGTCACCCCGTCGCCATTGACTGCTACTTACTACGATTGACTTTTAACGAAATACGAAATAGATAACTATGTTGAATGGGTTGAGCTTCCGCTCGCCAAACTTGCGCTCATGATCACCTCCTGACATACCAGCGAGGGAGGCGAAGAATAAGAACGAACGTCCCCCGTCGAGCCCGCCCCAACGGGCCAAAATACATGGCGCCCAAGCGTTGCTCAAATGCTGAGGGCCAACGGGCGGGGGGGGCCGTACATGAACCTGGCAACGACACAGACAATACGGCGACCCCCCTCGTCAGCCGCGTTCGGGAACAGTGGACTAGAAGGGAAGGCGAAAGAATATAGCCTTGAGATATGAGTGAGTGAGAAAGCGTATGTGTGGAGAGAGAGGGACCACCGCCCCAACTTAAAGGTATATGGCGAGGTCCAGTCAAGAGAATCGCTTCGCCGTGGCACGCAAGGGGTACGTTGTACGCATGAGCCGTCCTTTCCAAGGATCGAGGTCGCAGTCATCCATCGCAAGAGCACCGACGCGGGGCTCGCTCGAGTGAGCTGAACGACGGTCGACAGTGTTCGTGTGCGTGGATCCGCGACGACGATGCAAGGAAGGAGGCACAGGTGGAAAATCCCCTTGCGAGCAAAACACAGGTCACGAAGTAGTGAATAAGATGATACTGGATTGTTTGACGCAGAACTCACCCATTCTATGGTCAGCTTTTATACTTGGGGGAGGGGGGGGAGGACACATGGACTGCACCCTTTCTCATGCCTGCGTGGTTCAAGTTTGGTTCTCCCGTCTGGAACGGACCATGATCATGATGAAAGATCCGTGAAAAAGCCCCACAATGTGATTCTTGCCACTCCAGGCCAGCCCGCGGAATGTTGTAGAACAGTGATACATGCATGGGGCGTATGGCCTTCAGTTCCTGTCATTGAAGCATCATATGACCTATGAATTGGCCCCCGCAATTGGACCGACGGGGACCTCGTAATATGTCAAATACATGCGAGCCCAATCCTGAATACCCCGAGGGGTTGGAAACCCCAGATGTCTGATCTAGTGCAGGTCATTGCTGGGGCCAGTCACTCAGAAAGGCACTCCTGTCAGGTCCCCTGCATTGTGCAGTGTGGATGACCTCCTTGGCAACATCGGGACATGAAATGTTTCTGGCCCGCGCTCCCGTACCATTCAGCAGAGAAGAATTCGAAATGTCCTTGATGTGACAAGGTGTGGTCTTTCGACGCGTTGTGGTGGAAATGAGGGTGGATGGATGAAATGTGCAGCGCACCCAAATCTTGTTGTCTCTGGGAGCGCGGTATCATGATACGCTATGACGAGGCATACGCTGATTCGTTTCTCCGCCCAGTCGGTCCATGGAGACGATTAACATAGGTGAGCTTAATTTCTGGTCGAAGATAACGCGAGGGGGAACAAAGCAGGAGAAAAAAAATCGTATCAGGAACGCCCCCCACTCCTTGGGTAGTACCTCGAGCCGACGTAAGATTTTCTGTAGGCCTATCGACCAATAAATATTTGTTCCCTCATCAACAGCGGTCAACAGACACACACCCGATGAACGGAGCGGCATGCCAAGGAATTTTACTATTGAAAGATATATTAATCCGATTGTCAGACAGCGGTTAACAGGACGGGCAACCTGGAAACCGCCCGCCTCAACGGTGACATTGACATTTCGAGGAATTGTGGTGCCGAATAGTCATGCTGTGCGGACTGGAGCTGGCCTAGACCCTGTCCGACATAAAACGTTGTTACGAACTCGTTTCTGTCATGAGAAGGCTTCTGGGCGAAAGCTCACCAAGTCTGATACCTGTATCCTTTCTTGTTGTTAATTGTGATGAAGCAAGTACTATATTTGTACTGCTCTCATCATCACACACATTAGTACCAATGTATCGCAGCATAATGGTTCCTTTGAGATGGTCCCTGATGCCTCCCGTTAGTTCGCCGACCGATACAACAGCCAAGATGGGCTATAGTGCACTGAAGAAGGCCAGAGTGCTTCAGAGATAAGCTCGTGAGCATGGCGATTATTTGATCGACCAGGGATATGACTGCTGATGAAACCAAGACAAGGTAAAATGAACACATGTTCTCCGGGACAGTCGATGCCAGCCGTGTGTTCGGCCAAGCCCTGCTTGTGACGTAATATACTCACCTGGAGCAATATGCTTGACGGCGATAATGCCAAGTTTTAGGTGGCCGTGCTGTTATTGAGCCGGAGGGCCGGTTCGATCGTTCACTTCCGCGCCACTTACGAAAGAGAGCTTGCAGCATGCTTGCCTGGAATGATAGATTCATGGTGCTTCACGATGAGGGTGTGGAAGGCGTCTTACATACGCAACGAACGTTGATGGTACAAACCAAATCCAGACTGACGGGAAATTACTGAAATTTAATAATAATAATAATAATCATGTGAATTCAACCTGTCACGCCGTACTCAATAACCTTATTACTTTCTTGAAAAGAGATACGTACATAATTGCTGGGGAATATTCTTTTTCCTCCATCATTTGAGTACCCTAGAATTGTAATCAGTCAATCATTTAAATGAGGGGCGATTTCTTTTCTCACCTTCCCACCATCCATCCGCGCGATCATACCGTTCAGAAGACAACTGAAGCACCTCCCCTTCTTTAATGCTCAATTCATCAGGGCCCTGGGCTTCATAATCATATAAGACTCGTACTGGAAGACTCTCGCTTGTCATTCAATCGGGCAAATGGCGAAAAAAATCCCTACCAAATTGCTCAGAAACTTGCGGTTCGTTAAAGCTCCCATAGGGCTCGAGTGGTTCTACGTCGGCGGTGTCGAGATAGGATGCTGGAACGAGCCCTTGCGCACCACGGTTGTCATTCACTTTAACCCAACCGGAGCCATCGTCTTCTTCTAGCACATGAACTGTCGTTCCTTCTGGGGAACGTGTCAAGAATGTAAGCTCATAAAATGCCGCATGTTCATGAAACGAATCCACTTGCCGGAAACGCTTAGTTCAAAGGGGGAAGATGCCGAGAAATCAAAGGCGACACGAGCTGATGGATAACCAGGCGGTGCCTCAACCTGCACCAATGAGGATGGTGTTGGTTTATCTCCATCATGACCAACACCAGAAGAATTAGAGTTTGGTCTTCCGGAAGGAGAAACCTGAGGGGATTCGGTGTTGGTTTCCTTCCGGTATACCGATGATGGCGTCCTAGACGGCGTTTCCGCGGCCTTGTGATCACCGCGAAAACCAGGACATTCCGCGGGTACCTTTGGATCATTCACACAAGTGAACAATAAGGTATGGTTCACTCTACCTTCAGTTCGCACTTTCCATGCACTGAGAATCCACACGTCCTACAAGTTTTTCCAAGTTTACTTAGGCCCCAAATCGAGGACTGCGTGTCACACGCATCATTCATTCGTGTACTGCAGTTCTGTTGAATCGATTCATACCTTGCAGTAACCACACATAGTGGGAATGGAGAATGACGAACTCTTGAAGTCGTGCGGACTGGAACCGCCTTTATCGTCTGGGAATGAAGCATTTTCATCGGGCCTTGGCGACTGAATATCAATATCATCCAACTTACCACCAAGCACTTCCGCAATGATATCGATTTCTACGCGGAGCACGAGCTGCGATGTTGCGAAGGATGTGGCTTGGTGCCGGGCGTTTAGATTGCCCTACAGAAAGTAAGTTGGCTGTGGATATGCACCATTAGGAGTAATTTTTTTTGGATACATTTACCGCATCGTCAATGTTCGCAAAGGAACTGTCTCCAGAATACGACGCGATTAAATCGGCACACTTCGCTACCTCGTTGCCTGTCAAAGTGTGAGTTATTGATTTCGTACTAGCCAGGGTGTCTTCTCACGTTTGGTACTCAGCACGGGTTCTAGTTCTTGTAGCCTTGTCCGTGAACGACCCAGTTTGTTTTGGAGAAACACCTTCGGAGAAGACTCTAGACAGAAGTCATCCTGAAAGAACGTCAAGTGACACAACCAACAGGATGTAGTAACTCGCAGTGTCATAGTGAGTCATGCAGGGCTCAAAACGCCAGTCGCTAGGTAAATTGAATGGTCGGATGTTAAGTCCGATGAAGATATTCTGATCCTTGTGAGGCTGTATTTTATCGAGAGCGACCACCACAGAAGCCAGGCGATTCTTCAGTACTTCTTGGTGTGATAGCTGTATAGTCTGCGCGTCCAGTAGAATACATTTACAACTCTCTACCAGTCGAGTTTGCATATCCTCTGAAATTGTTATTCCTAAGAAGGTTCTAAGGCTCAAAAGACGTGACTCACGAAAAGTCTAGATTGGAATTGACAAATTTACCCATAAGAACTGATAAGATCAAGTTAACATTACCCACATCCTGAAGATCAGGTAAATCCTCGGCATAGAACTTCTCTTTGACTTTGTTTGCAACTGCTATTGAAATAAGGTACACGCTGGAACTGGTTAGTTAACATCTTGACATTTGAGCAAAACCTCACTTCTTGCTGGTGAGCATTTCATCTCGGTGTTGATCATACTGCCGTGCCGCGCGGTCAGCATGCCGATCCTGTTGAACCTGACCCTGCACGCTATTTCACTACAGAGTGGATAGCGATATCCGGTATTAACATACCTGCTTCTGGTGGTATATTTCGACCTCACGGCATTCGTCGTCGTACTGGGAGGAGGTCAGTATTATGGAAGAAACGATATGATGAAGACAATCCTTCTGCTTATTCTACTCCCACACGAAATCAGCTCGGCCAAGGCAAGCCAAAAAAAAAGAAAAAAGAAAAAAGAAAAAAGGGAGCACGAACTTTCAGGCGATCCTGGTAAAAGCGCTCCCGTTCCGATAGCAATTTTTGATAAAAATGAGACTGCTGCAAGGCACATGAATTCGCCGGCATCCAGCAAGTGACAGCGGACGGCCCGAACCTTTTTCTTCAGGTTGTCACTTCGGCGCTCTAATGCCTTGAGAGGTTCCGTCACTTTTGTTGTAATCATATCGGCTAGGTGAAGATGGTCCTGGGCGATCTTCGACATAGATACAATGATTTCAGCATACGCATTGACGAGTGTGCTAAATTTGATTAGTCTGAAGAAGTGATACAAGATACAAAAACAAGGTACCAACTTTTGTTGCACAGTGCTCTCAGAACAGGGTTTCGTGGGATTGTTCCCAGCAACAAGCGACCCCGCAATCTTGTTCTTCTTCTCCGTGGCCTTCTTTGCTAGAAGCTGGATTTTTGACGCGTACTCGCGTTCTAGCACCATTCGATCGCGGTAAATGTCATGGATCTGAAGGGAAGATAAACTGACTATTCCAGTGCTATCAGTTTCCACGGAGGGGCGACCCACGTCAGTAATGAACCCAAGATGAGCATCAAAAAGGCCAGTAATACGATCCACTTGGTCCTGACGAAGCGTCCAGCATCCGTGCCGAAGGAGGAAAAGTAAGTATTACCGGGAGGTTTTGGCCGTAGCTCTCGCAGACCTGGTCCATGATAAATCGACGCTTGTGGAATGTTCCGAGGGTACTGCAGTTCTTCGTGAGATCAGGATTGCTAGTGCTCGCTGTCACTCCTAATGACAAAGTTGGTAAGCTGACGCTCATCTTATCACGTGTATCGATGATGCAGTGTACTATGGTGGCACCTCAGACTACCTCTCAGGATTCCACCGGTTGACTGAGCACGGCATGATGACGATGGCACCAAGGACCTCAGTGGCTTGCTAGTGCATGCCAGTACAAGTCGGTTAAATTTTGGGATCCTGACAGACCCCTATGATACCGAGACACTCGAATTTATAGTAAAACATTCGTTTTGGCTACCGGGTGGAGCGCGTCGATGCCCAATGTTTGCCCATGAGGGTGCCAATGCTGGCAGTATACCCTACACCACTAGCATCCAATACTTTCCATTCAAGGGAACATTCCTTTAAGTTGGTGGTCTGCCTCAATGCTATCGCCGCAATATGAGCAAGACAAGAATGGGCCACGCGGGGATCAAAGATGTTACACGTATCCTCGAGGCCTAATAGGCTGTGCGAATTGAGAAGTCAAAGCCACACTGCAGAGTTATAAGGAAGGCGGATGAGGTAAAGAAACAATAAAACCTTAATGGTCTCGTAGGCCTTACGTTCTTTGCCTCGCAACAAAGCAAAAAATGCGGACACGGCGCGGAGCAAAGGAGGCTATGACAGCGGTAACCGAAGAAGTTGTTCGCCGCTCAATGCACCCTCCGCCATTCTCGGCCGAGAAACAAACCAGGACAGTTATGTGTCCCATGGAAAAGAAAAAAAAAAGCTTACTTAACCGAGTCTGATCGATCAGAGCCCTCGAAACAAAATGCACTGCAACTAGTACTTCGCAGTATGAGCAGGCAAGTTTATATCATTGTGCATGAGCGGAAGGATTTCAAGTTTGAGCGGGGCCGGCCGCTGAGGAGTTTTGACGAAAAGGCGGATACGAAGTTCAAGAAATATTTGCGTCAGAAAGTGAGACATCAAACAGATGTTAGGCATTTATTATTAATGTCCGTTTAATTTGATCCGAACCTTCCGGACCGATTCAAAGCCCCACTGGTGTCGGCCGAGGCGGCCCCAACAATGCATGGCAAAAAAGCAGCCTGTCAATTTGTGTCAAAGGTAGGCGAGATCTCGAGGCAACCAGGGTAGTTTGAACGGCAGCTATGACGCGGACTTGTCACAGGCGTGAGGACTGATTTCTGAGGCTGTCTATAGGGAACTGGTCCCTACATAGAGAACCTAGTGGAAGACATAAGCAACGAGTATACACATGAATATTTAAATGGCTGACTAAGACGATAACTATGTTCGTTATACTCCAGGTCCGTTCGCTACTGTGTTCCGCGCGAACTCCTCATGTACGTCCAGGCTCTCGCGCCGGGTATTCCGTCATTACGAGATTTCCATTTACTCTCAACCCTCCTCGACCCGGAACCAGTAATCCTCCCAAATCAAGTGGATCTGGATACTTCTCGGCTGAAACGCTCAAGTCAACCCCCTCTGTTTCCGCTTGGTATGTGGGTACATACGATCCCCTTCCGGGCGATCTCTCTTTCGGACTAGCAATCTGTCGTCCCGCCCTGTGTGAGGTAAAGCTAGTGGTTTCTCGGTATAAAGGGAGCTTGGAGATGACACATGAACTGCTACCCTCCGAATCAGCCATCCTGGATTGCTGCTAGCCCCTTACCAATTTCACCATGTACCAATTTTCCACCATCCTTATTATTCTGAGTACCCTCATGTCTCTCTCGGCGCTGGCAGCCTCATTGCCGATAGATCTGCTGTTTGATAAACGAGGCGAACAATCTGGCAAAGTATGTCACCCTTTCAGCTTCCCTCAGTGTCTCGGTATTGACTACCGACCTCCCAGGGAACATGGTTCTATGATGGTCTGGGTGCATGCGGTGCAGAGAATGTCGACAGTGATCTTATTGTTGCTCTTTCGACCGAACTGTATGGCACAGGAGCCAACTGTGGTCTTGTAAGCCTTACTCTTTGTGGTCCGGTGCTTCCGTACTAGACTTTTTCCAGTCAGTCAGGGTCACAAACACGGCGAATGGGAATACTGCAGTCGGTACAGTGGGTGATAGATGCGAAGGCTGTGGTCCTTATGATTTAGGTATGTCTGAATTTTTCTCTTTTCTGGGTGCGGTGTCTCATCGACATTCGAGACATGTCCGTTGGTCTGTTCCAGCAACTTGGTCCTCTGAGCGCTGGTGTATTGCCCATCATCTGGGAACTCGAGTAGGCACAAGGCCTCTTGAGTGCATTCTTTCTGCGTTTCTCTCGATGTGGGCGATTTCGCCAATTTGATGATGCTATTATTTTGTTACAAGGATAGATAAGGATAGATAGGCTCAGGCAAGCCTCAACTGTAGCACCGCCGTCCTGAATAGGTATAGAATTATGTATGTCGTGTATTATAGAAATGCCCTCATTACGACTATGTTCACCATTTCTTACGGATTCCTTCCCTCCAATACGAGTTAATTTATATTTGCAACCAATGTGGGAGCGATTTTAATTTTGTGATTATTTAGTTCGCTCCAAATCTTGGGCTCGGACGCCACGGATATTCGACAACAACGGAACTGACCGAGTCATGAACGTCAACGTTTGAATGCTGTGCTTAACCTTGTTGTAAGTTAATGTACGTTTCCTCGGAATCGAGTTACTTTGCTGGGCATGGTGGTTTGTCTGTATTGGCCAGGGTCATTGTCTCTCTGAATAGCAGGTGCTGGAGTGACTGACTGTTAAACGTTGAGCTTCAGCTTGGACTTTAGCGAAAGACAGCAAGCAAATATTCGTTCCAGAACAAAATCACACTAGTACTGATTCTCCTCTACGCAACATCTAGGGTTATAAAGAATTACAGCTCCGAGTAAGGACAACTCGACCAGGAATGATGGACATTCTCCATTCGAACGAGGTTAGCTCCAAGTCTGCCGTCATGGTAAATTGTGGCAACGGTGGTTGAACTTACTCGGGGTTTGGCCCGATTGGTGACCAGACCGTCATCAAGTGAAGCAGCTTAACCTGTCATGGGGTGTTCGCTGGTCTAATGCGGGGATTGTAGACAGAAGGAGATCGCGGTGATTATCTTGCGAATATGCTGGTCCATGTTTGACAACTCCGAGTCCAGCTGGGCGCATGCGCACAGGTTGCGAATAATTGAATGAGGATCGATTGCGACATCGACAACTTCTTGTGGTGCCTCGTTCCAACCCCACCCTACTCCGCTCTATCGGGGGCGCTGTCGATGATATGTTCATGAGGTAAAAAAGGGCCTGGCAGTGCGCCCTCACTGGATGGGCACATTGAGGGGCTTATCATTGACAGTTATATCGACGGTTCGGCGAAGCGCCGCTGCCATCTGACCGACAGGTTTGAATTCCCAATGGATAATTTCGCTAGTTACCATTGGATTCATTTGCGCAAGGTGGATCTAACTTGATTCCAGGTTTCACTAGCAAGTACGGTCCAGGCTCATCTTCTGCTCCCCGCGGTTTCGGTGGCTTTGGGTATGTGATCATTGTAACACTGCCACGAAAAAAAAACAGTGCTGTTTGTCCTGAGGATGACAAAGTTGAACCCATAAGTCCTCCAACATCGGCGCCCTTTCCTCACACACGGTATTCTATCCAAACTGTGAGTTTTTGTTTTTCCCTATTAAATAAAGCAGAGACTCTGCATAACGTCGACGGAAGTCTTTTGGCTGCAGTGATATTGGCCACTTGCATCTAGGAACCGACGATCTGTCGTCCGTGATAGATTGATCCGAGGGTAGCCTGAATTCTCACCAAGCAAAAAAAAAAAAGTTCCGTCATTGTTGCAGGTTGCGTCCGAGGCTGCATATGGGGAAAGTAAGGGGAGAGCATCGCTTTTAATCGTTTTCCGAGTCGTTGTTCAGGGTGCAGGCACAGGTTGGCATGAGACTTTCCCCACTGTTCCATCCACCTCCCACTGAAGGCTGAAAGTAGGACGTGACCTTCATGAAACATGTGCACCTCAGTTATTACAGATCCGGACACCGCAATTCTCTGCCTTCTACTGAGTTTTCTCTGAACTCCGCTTCGTCACAGCCCAGTCTTTACAAACGGACCGAATGTATTCGTACAATCAAAATATACTCGAGGTAAAATACATTGCAAGTGAGAATGCCATTAGCGTCGGCCGAGAGTCCTTATTCTCAACTAACCCATCCACATTGCAAACGTCGTACATTAGAAAAGTCCCAAAGGGACCAGCGAGGCTAAGCACAGGGGATAATCATTTCATGTCAAAAGGGATTAGGATGTCATGTGAGAGGTTAATTGTCCATAGTCCAAAACGTTGAAATCGAAGCTTGGTCATGAAAAAGCCAAGTACACTGCAGCTAATGCAACGCCGAAGGATGTTCCTAACTCCGGAAGGTGTTTCCGCGACGCAGCGCTCAATTGAGCAGTCGGCAATGTGCTCGACGTCTGCAGAGTGGTAGTTACTGTAGATGAATGAGAAGTTACTCCACTCGACGGCGGCCTGGCAGTCGCTGATGGAGTATTAGCGAGAGGCGTCGGAGAAGGGTTACCAGAGGCATCCAGAGTGTCTGTGTTGCCAGGCAAGGATGGGCTCGGCGAGAGAGAAGATGGGGGTGACGGGACCGGGACCGAAGATGCGCTGTTAATAATCGTAAACTCGGGACTTGCGTTACCCGAATCACCGAACACTGATGGACGATGAGCATGACGACAATACTGTTTAGAGGCTCGAGGTCCACTTACAAACCACTATGTAGTTTGTCCCAGTGGGCACGTTAGGTACAGTGATCTGAGCTTGTCCAGCGGAATAGCCGAGGTTGGTAGCAAGAGGTGAATCTTAATAGTGGTCAGCATAAACCAGTGGTAGCTCATGCACCACACCACCGGAAGACGAGAATAGACTCTCAGAAAACTCACCTAGCATAAGGTTCTCGCTGTTGTTGGATATAAAGCCAAGGACCAACTTCCCAACGGGATTGGTTTGGTTCACCGGCAGGCCAGTAGCATTCCTGCAAAAAATTATCATCTATATAATTGGAAAAAGCGGACTGCTTACCAAGTCACTGTTTGTGTCTGCCCAACATACCAAACGGTACTAGCAGTTGGATTAGTGACGGGAGGATCTACGACATCCCTCGGGACCATGGGTAACGACAATGTATAAGAAAGCAGGAACGTCAAGAGCAGAACGCATCGCATGAACATGATCGTCTCCCTAAGGTGCTTAGTGGGTCCAGAGAGGGAGGAAACCCTTCAAGAGCTTCACCGGAACAAGAAATTGACGCATTGCAGGTTATATTTGCCTGGCGTGCGAACTTAAGGCTGGATCGGGTAAATGCAAAGACCCTTCCCTGGATGATAGCCGTCCGCTGGCCTCATTGTCCATAATAAGCCTTTACATGCCAATCACAATCACACTGGTCCAGGGTCCTTGTCTTTTCTCCAGTTTGGTCGAGAACGAACGAAAAGACGATGGCGCTAAGCCGAGCCATGGAAGCTTTCACGAGGTTTGGCTCCATTCGACAAGTACTATGTATTCTTTCATCGGGGTTTTACCATGCCAAATGGTCATCGATCATCGATAACGGAGATGATTGCCGCATGCCAAGTATGCTCCAGACCTCAAGCTTCAACAAGTTCCATTCATACCTCCCACTGGATTGATCTCATAGTGTGCTAACCTTTCCTCAGGTGAACGGGACTCGGACCCAGTAGGGACCCTTGACGGTCGATATTGACTTCTCGCGTGGCCATCAATCAGTTCACCGGTGGCTAATAGCACTATCTGTCAAACTATTGAGCGTTTTGGCCGACCTGCAAGCGAAATGGTGAGTAGTTGTCGATAAGAAGTTGCAGTCCCAGTATGCATATGTATGATGCTGCTTAGATTGACATATTCTGGTCAATTGGACGGCGGCCGGACCGCGTAATATATCCGTCTGTGACTGCTTCCGTTATATGTTTTAATGTGATGTGACAGCCTTCTGGTCGAGTTCCCCTGCCATGACTGGCTGGAGCTGCCTCCCTTCTCTCTCCCCAGTCTTTACCCTTTCCTAATCGATAGTTTTGTGCGAGTTGAACCACTGAGGCAGTGAGTATGAGGGACCTAAGACAGACTGCAACCTAATAAACGTTAGATATAACCTTATCTCGGCTAGTACATAGAAACTCAGATATATACTGGACCCGAGGTGATCCTGCACGACGGAACTTGTATTGTTTCCGTCCCTGGAATGGTATGAAACAAGATGATCATGGGATTTCACGTTAAATGGAAGCTGAGGCTGCCGCCGTGCCTCTTCCCGGACCGCATTAATTGCAACTACAGTCGCCTGGTGAGTTCTATTCGATACGATCTATATATTGCCTGTTGTATCGTGCGCATTCACTGGTACAGCATTCAAAGTCGCCTCTCGTTTACTATCACCTGTGCATACTATCCATCCCGTCAAGAGCAGTCCAGCTTGATGCTTTTCGACGAGCTACTTCCTTGCCACCAAACACTGTAGTTCGGTCGAAGCTTGGATTCAGCACTGCCGACTGCCATCCCCTCGCCTCATGTATTAAGACAAAATCTGCGTGTCCTCCAACCAATGGGATGAGGGTGTCCGTAGTGTTCCGATTAAGGTGACTCGCGTTCTCTATGACCCCGATAGCCTCTTTTGAAGTGGTGGTTACTGCACGCTTGTGTCGCCGATCAATTCAGTTCAAGCGAACTATTAGGCAAAACTTTGACCACATACCAAGAGCTCCCTCCATTCTCGCTCGGTTCCGACCTGGAATAATCCAACCTCCAGGCAGGCCAGAGTCAGTGGATCAAGGTATCCTTGAGGCGTGAATGCATTTTGCACGTTGTTCACGCTCAATGCAACATGGATGCCATGATCTCGCTGGATCCTGACAACATCAAGGGTCCGTTCTGCAAGTGGAACGCTTCGGACCCTCCCTGGAATGGGTCGACCCATCATATAAACATCGCTTTGCGGCAAGGCGACAATTTCCAAAGGAAGTTCGTCTAATTGGGCGCGTAGTTTTGACCACTCCTCCGCCGAGAACATTCCAAGTCTCGTAGCGTGGCCGATAGTCACGCATCGACTCCCTGCGTTTGCCGTCGTCCATCCTATTTCCCTCATCTGGCGAAGTGTCTCCCATACCATTGGTTCTGCGTTGGGGTCGAGGTTATAATCCAGATGAAAATCGGCATGAAGATTATGATCCTGAGCTAACTTGAGGATGTGCGCAATGTTCCTGTGTGCATGGTCCAGGGATGGTTCCACCCAAGGTGCGGAGCCAACTACGGATATTCCATCACGCGCGAGAGCAGTTTGGAGTAGTTTAAAGTTATCCCCCATCGTCTCGGTTGTACTTGAAGGATATAGTGCTTCCTGTGCAAACGCTCAAGATATCTAGGTATCAGACTTTCGACAAGGTATGGTGACAAGAACTGTTACCTACCGACAATTTGAATGTCACACACGCCTCTCCACTCGGACTTGACTTTCAGCCCCGTCTCTAAGCATGCCATCCCAACCGTTGTGTCAATTTCGACGTACGCTCGCATTACCGTGACGCCAGCCTCCACGCTTTGGCGTACTAATCGTGTAGCACGAGCATGAAGATCCTCCAAACGGTCTGGAAATCCAGCCTTGGCCTTATTGGTCACTTGTAAGGCCTCAAGAAGGGAGCTTGAGAAGACGGAAAATGGATGAGTGTCTAAATGGAATTATGGACATGCTCACCCTGTAGAAAGTGGGTCACACTGCTCCATAATAAAGCACTTGTCCAGGTGAATATGTGCGTGGCAGAGGCTACGAACGACTCGAACACACATGACATTGAGTTTAAATCCGAAGATTGCTTACGATGGTAATAGAGTTCCTCCGTTACCTTGGATCACGGTACAGTGGCCGGTTGTTGTACGCATGAACTTTTGATTATCGGATGGAACGATGCTGAATACACGTCCGCCCAGACATTGGACATCCCAGAGTTGTTTGGCTAGATCTGCGTCTTCATATGCCAAGTGGACCTTGGTTATCAGCGTTCGTTCCTCCTCCATGGTGTCGGCCTATCCGTAACGCTGTGAACAAACCCTGAGAACTGAGAATAAGCTTGGTCTTAGACATAGTGGGAGGCCAATAGTATTACGTAAACGTTCAACTATTCTTGAACTTGGATATCGGTGATCAGCAGAGGAGAAATTCGGCGGCAATACAGCCGCTGGTCTTGATTGTTTGATGGTTACCGGTTACTTTTCATCATATAATCTAGGCAGTTTACTTTGCAGAATGGTAAAGCCTCCTCCTACTGTTCTCTGCGGAACTCCCCATGACAGACGGCGAACACAGGCTACACACATCTACATCTATTGATGACGAAAGAGACAACGAGCAACTGCGGGCCTTGGGCTATGTTCCTGCTTTCCGCCGGGAGTTCTCCAACCTTTCTACGATAAGCTTTGCTTTTAGCATCATGGGCGTCTGCTCCAGTATCGCGAGTACCTTCAATACTCCCTTGCTTCTTGGAGGTCCTGCGTCCGTAACATGGTGCTGGTTGCTTGGAGCAACCAATTGTTTGGCCTTGGCAAGCAGTATATCCGAAGTTGTTAGCGCATATCCAACTTGCGGAGGGCTTTACGGAGCCTCTGCTCGCTTGTGCCCCAAGAAGTATCGCGCGAGGGTTCGTCCTTTCTCTTCCAGAATCACTACTAGATACTAGCTGAGCGACCTACAGGTAGGGTGGATTGTCGGCTGGCTCAACCTCCTTGGTCAAACCGCGGGCTTGACGTCCACTGAATTTGGGCTAGCTGGCATGATACTTGCTGCGGCATCCGTATCCACCAACGGATCATTTGCAATTACACCTGGAAAGGTCGTCGGGCTGACTACTGGGTTACTTGTCATCCATGGCACACTAAACTCTCTCAAAACTCGACATCTCGCTTATCTCACCAACTCATTTGTGTTCATCAACTTGGGTGTAACTTTCCTGATCATCATCTTGTTTTTGGCAATGACCCCAAGAACCGACATGTACTCTGCATCATATATCTTTGGCGCAGAAGGACTTATCAATGGAACAGGAGGGTGGAACAATGGTGTCAGTTTTCTTCTGGGATTGCTGAGTGTCCAGTGGACAATGACAGGATACGACTGTACTGCTCATATCTCAGAGGAGCTCCATCGTGCTGCTTACACTGCACCAGTAGCCATCATCATCGCAACGATTGGTACAGCGATTGCCGGTTGGCTTCTCAACATCACGCTGGTGCTTTGTTCGGGGCCATTCTCTGATCTTCCTGGTCCATCCGGGTCTGCATTCCTTGCGATCATGGTCTTGCGATTGGGTCCTCGCATTGCCCTTGTTCTGTGGGCCTTCGTTTGTCTGACTGCATTCTGCGTTGCACAAGCGTGCACACAAGCAGTATCTCGTACTGTGTATGCGTTCAGTCGTGACCGTGGGCTTCCTGATGGTGGATTCTTCGCTTGTGTCAGCGTTTCGACGCAGACACCATTACGGGCAGTTTGGTTGGTCGTCTTGATCAGCATTCTTCCCGGGCTACTTGACTTGGCCAGTCCCGTTGCTGCCAATGGCATCTTTGCTATGACTGCCATGGCTTTAGACCTATCCTACGTGATCACAATCATTCTGCGGCGCATCTTCCACTCCCATCCAGAAGTCCAGTTCAAACCTGGTCCGTATTACATGGGGGATGGCTGGCTTGGAGTTTTTGCCAATGTTTGGTGTGCGCTCTGGACGTTATTTGTCTTCGTTGTGTTTTCGCTACCAACAGAAATGCCTGTTACGGCGGCAAATATGAACTATGCTGCAGTAATCACTGTAGGGGTGATTGCAGTCTCGGGACTCTGGTACATGTTAAGTGCACATCGACACTACCATGGACCCCCCACCGGAGAATTTGCCGAAATTCAGGTGGCGCACGGCAGTCCCGAGAAAGTTGGTGGTGGAGGTGGTACTTCGATGACGCCTAAAATGTACCTGTGAGTAGTTATCTCATAATGCAGGAAAGCATTAGTGTCATTGTGTATGGTGTTCGACGCACAGTCGCGTGATGCCTAACGTGCGTTTCATCAGTGGAATTGAGGTGTTAACAGGTATCTAGAACTAAAGATGGTGAGAAAATGTGCTACAGAAAAATCATTGGCGTGCAGGCGAGTACTGTCGTTTGCTGCATCATGATGCAAGTCGCAACTTGCAGTAAAGTTTGAGCGTCAGAAAAAAGTAACCAGCCAAGTCCGTACTATATGGACCATAGTGATAAGTCTTTGTCATGTCAACTCCGAGTCATCTGGACGATCCTTGTCTGCGTTGTGTTGCCTATCACGACAGCGAATATGAGCCATGCTGACGAGATCATCCTGGAGGCGATTGTGACCTCCGGCTCTGGTGGAAGAACGCGGTGTTCTCGAGAAAGCTATCCGGTGTATTAAATAAGACGAACAGCATTGATCTCTGCATACCCGATTGTCATCCTTGCGCCGGAATATTAACATGCTAGCTTATCATGGTACCCAAAGAACGGACTACGCTGCGCAGGTGGATTCGTAAGCTTTTGTATTAGAGTCACTGCGGCCAAACGCACCGTCACCATAGTACAGTCGCGACCGCGCCCGCAGCCAGTCGCTTGTTCCAGTTAAGAACGCGATCCTCTCGCACTAGCCCTGTAATCATGCTCGCCACCGCCCGCCTACTGCACTGTCCGTTCGCCGAAGCCGATCTCGACGACCTCGTGCGCCTCTGGAGCGACCCCCGCGTCCAGTCTCTCGTGACAACGGGTGATCTTGGTGCACCGCACTGCAGTATCACGCAGCTCCAGAAGCGTCTCCGCGGACAGATGGCCAGCGCCGTGTACGGTGCCATCATCCGGCAACGAGACACGGGCGAGTTCGTAGGCCAAGTCGTCGTGCACGTTCCCGAGCCCAAGAACCGGGACGGGACGTACGGGATCTGTCTCTCGCCCGCGTTTTGGAATCATGGGTACGGCAGTGAGGTGACGGCGTTCGTCGTCGACTATGTGTTTCGATGTATTGGGCTGCAGCGGTTGTCGTTGTCCGTGTTCGCAAGCAACGAGAGGGCCGTTGCGGTTTACGAAAAGGCGTGAGTCTGCTCGCTGCATGTCCGCTTGACTCGGATGAGCTGAACGCGTGATTATTGACGAGTGCTCAGGGGGTTCGTCATCGAAGGGCGAAAGCGTGCGTGCGTGTGGTCCAACGACCGGTGGGAAGACGTGTTGTTCATGGGCATCCTGCAGGATGAGTGGATAGAAAGGATCTCCATCCTCGAACAATAACGAAAAAATTCCAGATACCCGACCCACGAATCTAACCTAATAAACCTGTAATTACAAGACAAGATACAATAGTCACTCATCCGAGTCATGCCACATCCGTGAAATGGTCGGCTAATGATTCCTGTAGCTCCTTTAGCTTCCCAGCAGTAGCTAACAAGGCGTTTTCTTTACACCACGGCATCGCATCTAGCAAACCATGAACAGGGATCTCACGCTCTATAAACGCCTTCAGTACGCTTTCTGCGAGCATCATCTTGCCGACAACGTCTGCATGTTGCAGAGGCATCCCGTGTCTCCCCATGTCCAACGTTGACCGCCAGAGCCCGGTCCACGCCTGGTAGCACCGTACTTGCGAACCACCAGTGCAACGCGGGTGATGTTGTAGAATCGGAGGCTCATTTGGGAGGCGCTCGCAGAGTCGACCAAGAGCATAGTGTCCAGACAGCAAGCGTATCCGATGGGTGCGAGTCAGCAGCAGGTCCACGTCCCAGACTTCGCGACCCTGGAGTAGCATGGCATGATATGCCAGCCCGAGGAGCGAACGCAGGTTGAGTCGCTCTGCCATTCCGATCGCGAGAGCGACGTCCTTGCCTGACACGATGAGGCGCTTCCATCGAACCGTTGCGGCCTCTAGAAGCTCACGCTGTTCGCAAAGTGACGCGAGCTCGGTGAGTTGGACTAGGTTGGGCCCGTCTGCATCTTCGATATCAGAGTGGGGACGTATGTAGATCGCCTTCAGTTTGTCCAGGGCCCAATTTTCGATGGCCCGGAATTCGTATTTGTGTGTGATGCGCGCAAGGTTGAACAGCTTTAGAGTAATCGCCTTGGTTGCCATCGCACCCTCCAAGTCGGGCGGTCTGTGAAGGGTGCATTAGCGAAACACTGCCAACCGGAAATTGTACGCACAGAGCATAAAGTGCCCATAAAAGGGACCGAAACTCGTCAGCGGTATCCCCTTGGAGTCTAATCGGGTTGTCGTCGCTTTCGCCCTCGGGCCCAACCGTGACGTCCGAATTGCTAGAGCGGAGGTCTGAGTCTAGTGAGAACATGCTCTCGAAAGTTGACTTTTCCTTGGTCAGGGCCGAGCGGTGTACCTGTATCATGTGGGTTTAACTGAACGGACGCAAGCAGAAGAAAAGAGCGACCTTGAAGAGGATGTTTTCGACGAGGAGGACTGTGTTTCCATCAGAGTAGTAGAAAATTGAATCCCTGGTGGGAATGGGGATCGACAGATGCAACTGAAGCTTGGGAGTGGACGGGCTAACATTGCCCGACTGCAAGAAGGACGTTGTAAGATACACGTCCGCAGGCAAATGCGCCATTATTCGGTAGGGCGAGTGTCTGTCTGGTGAATGTTCGATAGATAAACGTCCAAGTCGTATTATTAATCTTATCTACCTCCCAGGAACATCCCCGAAAAGGACTCAACCAGGAATGCATACGGTAGTAGAGTTCTAGGATGAAAAAGTACATGCATGCACGGAACGCACAGTTCCTCGTAGGTTTACATACAAGGTGCAAACTGCTTTCGTGACTTCACCGCATACTGTGTTGAAATGAATACGCTTGCCTGCGCTGACGCTGACGATTACAATGATTCCGAATGAGATTGGAATTTGGCCCTGTGCCAAAAAAAAATGCCATCACGACTCAAGCGCCTTGAGCTCTGCAACGAGCCTCTGCAGACTTCAATCAGGGAACCTGTTTCGTACGAAAATTGCGAGCACCTACCTCGGCTTCCTTCGCCAGGTGCGCTGGGTCGATGGCCCCAGCATGTGCTTGTTGCCCAAGCTTGATACCATATTCCAGCAATTGTTTCATGTAGTAAGGATTTATGATGGTCTCGTCGCTGGCCAGTAACGCCTTTGCCGGTGGTACTTCCGCTACCAGCAAGATTAACACGACAGTCCCGTCCAATCAATCACACACTCACGTTCACGCATAGCCAACCATTCCTGCTCCAAAAGTTCAGGTATTGTGGCTCTCTCCTTCGGATGCCTTGATAGGCAACTCCTCATCCCGCGAATCACGTCGCCTCTGACTCCCTGTTTCAAATGATCGAGCTTCTTACGTTCGCCATTCTTGTTGACCACACTGGGAATGCTGAACTCTGGGAAATCGATCTCGTAGGCCAGGTCCGGGATCGCTTTCATCTTTTGATAGACCGATAGGTGTTGGAACGGTGGTTGACCATAAACCATTTGGTACAGAATGCAGCCCAGTGACCAAACATCACTTGGTCGCCCAACTTTCAGGCGTCGCATGCCCTCTGGTAATTCAATGGCTTCGGGGGACATGTAGTTGACAGTCCCAATCTAAATGCTGCTCAGCGGACAACATCAACATGACGTTGCAATACACATAATACCTGATGGTCTCGTTGAATGTTGGTTGTATCATTGGCGATAGCATTAGCGATGCCAAAATCAATTAGCTTCAATTGCCCTCGCACAAGCACAAAGTTAGCTGGCTTCAGATCTGAGTGGACGATTTTCTCCTCGTGTATGACATGCACCGCCTGCAACATCTATAACACGACATCGATCACAATCAGCAAAAAAAGCAACACAAAATAGAACAAACCTGCTGCCAGTAATACGAAATCCAGACCATGTTCAGGGACTCCTTCTGCTGCTCTTGTAACAGCTTGGCCAGATCAACTTCACCGCACTCCATCACTAACATGAGATGACCCTTTCCACCACCTGGCCCGGCTTTAACCTCCGAATCAAACAATTGGATGATCCGGTTATTTCCCTCGAGTCGCTTGAGTAACCCGATTTCGTTCATATAGCCGCCAATGGTCTCTGCATCGGCTTTATCGAGAGAGACGCGCTTGATGGCGTAAATTTCGTTCGCCGCATTCATTACACGATAAACTCGAGAGGAACCGCCTTTGCCTATGAGATCGAGACGTGCATACACTTTCTTGTTTACCACAATGTTGTGGTTTCGAATCGGGGCCGCGACGGGGGCAGCTGGTGCAGCTGGTGCCGGTGGTGGTGCCGGTCTCACTCGTTCCCACTGTGTGGCCTTTGCTTCTGATTCACTCTCTACGAGATCCTCGCCAGTGGCCCAAGTCTTGCCATTCTTCTGAGCCCCAGAGCCAGAAGAGTGTATCAAAGAGCCGTTTGTCGGTGGTTCCGGGGCATTGGGACTTCGTCGATGGTACGCGTGTCCCTGTGTCTGTGACTGAGGTTGCGAGGGCGGTAGCTGGATGACGGGAAACGGTTGCTGCTGCAACGATGATACAGCCTTGCCTTTAGGTGACAAGCGAGCTGGGAGGTGCTCAACGGCGGTTGGAGATCCAGCAGGGGCTGAGTCATGGCCCAGCGTGCGGACGGTATCGGAGTTACGTCTGCTGTGGGTCTGAACATGCGATCGAGAATGTGCCTGCGACGTATGCGTCGGGGAGGGGGACTGGCGAGATTGCTGAGACTCGGAGGGGTGTTCTGGATAACAAATAATTTATGAGTACCAATGGAAAGTTTTTGACAGTTAGCCAGTCAAACCTTCTTGTTCCAGTGGTACACGCCGTACACGTGCAGAGTTTAAGCCAAGGCTTGATACGGGTCTCGAAGAATACTGATTCTGAGCATTAGACAGGGCTGATTTACCCCCAGGAGAATATCGTTCTTCAGCTAGACATGGTTATGAGGTGCAGAGGCAAAGCTATAGTTGGGAACATACCGCCAGAGGCATCGCTCAGGCTTGCGGATCGCCGTGAACGCGTACTGCTTAATTGTGTAACAGGGGGAACGTAGCCCCGCTGTCGAAGCGAGCCATTCGGGAGGTGTGGCTCCTCTCCGCCTATAGACAGCCATACTGAGCATACTCCATCTCCAGGGAGGAATGGTCACAAACCGGTATCAGTCTCTTCGGGGGCGTAGTCAAAGGCAACTTCGCTCTCGCTTCCTTCATGTTCGTTGATTTTATCAAATCCGCTGCCAGCGACACCATATTTTGTTGCCATCAACACGCGTCCCGCCCGGCTAGGTCCTGGCATAATCTGCCGCCCAGGTTGTAATGGGGGGCGTGACAAGCCACTAGTACCTGTCATAGAAGAAACGTAGGCGCGCGTGGGTAGACCCGAGATTGCACGCCCATCCACTTGGGTGAGGGAACTAGATCGAGTGATCAACCTGGGTGATGTCCTTTTTGCGCCGCCGTCCGACGATACACCGTCTGTTCCATCTGAAGACAAGATCAAATTTTCCTTCTCCTCTTGAACATGGATATCCCAATCGCTACGGGCACGAGGCATGACATCATCTCGTTCGTCGGCTTGCTGAGTGTCTCGGTTATCATCTAGTGGTATGCGTTGTGGTCGGCCGAGTTTACGACCAGTGCTACGCAGGCCATTGGAAGTGGGGGCTCGAACAGTGGATTGTGCGGCCGGCGTAAGTGCGGCTGGACCGGACGTACCACGCTGAAAAGAACGTACGGAGCCTGCCGCGGTGAGAGATTGGTGGCGGTGCTGAAGTTGATCTGGAAGGGCGTTGTGTTGCAAAGGATAGCTCTCGGAGCGTGAGAGAGAGTTGCGACGCGGATTATTGGGAGAGTTGAGTGACGTAGGTGATGGTGGTCTGACATGGGCATGCGAAGAGACATGAGCCGAGGTTCCGGGGGGCGGTGATGGGGGTTTGTGTGTGAGGGGGGTATCGAGCAAGATATCGTGGGGCGTAGGTGGACTGGACTGGCTGGAACGAGATGAGCCTTTTGATATGCGGACATAGTTGCCAGCAGAATCAAGCTCGTAGTCGAATGAAAGCTCGATGATCGAGGACTCGTCTGATGGAGAAGTAGACGGCTGGCGGTTGCTCTTGGGCGCGTCGAGTGTGGCAGTTGGAGGGGTGCGAGGGGGTGAGACGCGACGGTCGCCATTCGTTGGCGATATCGTTCGGGAAACTGTTGAAGAAACCATTGACTTACTGGAATGTGAAGGTAGGAATGAAGAGATCAAATAATACGGAACGACGGTGAAAGACACGCCCGGACGACGACGACGACGACGACGATGACGAGGAGAAACAAAACTAAGTTTCTTTATGTTCCTTCTGCGTTTCGAATTTCGAACAGACACGAGGCAACTACGCGATCACGTGAGAAGTTGAAATCAACTTGTCACGCCGTGACCATGACCATGACGTATTTAAGCATCCCTCTCCACATCTACCTCTTCACTTCCGGCCGTTGTAGCTTCAGGACCCTGCATTTTCTCGAGTTCTTTGGTGACAAATTTTACATGCGCGCTGAAATTCATCCCGGCGCTCAGGACACCCCTATTGAGTAACTTCAGGAACATTTCGGAGTAGGTTTTGGAACTTCACTTGACGATGCCTTCGCGATCAATCACGAACGTGGTGCGAGCATCAGTTAGTCCCCACAAACCCCGTTCAACTTGGTACGCCTTGTGCGCAGAGCGGTCCGCATCACTCAACACAGGATACTGTGCCGCAATGAACCGTGATATGCCATTTCAGCTGGGTGAAAACTCACGGAGAGCTTATGCTTTTCGACGAACGCTCTCTGTTTCTCCACTGGGTCGGAACTAACACCGACAACCAGGACATCAGAATGCTTGTACACTTCCTTTTCTGTTGTGTGAATGATGAGTAAACGTAGTGGACACATGAAAAAAGCTGGATGCGTACCAGCTAGCGCATCACGGAATTGACATGCTTCACGGGTGCACCCATAGGTGCCTACACATGGCGTCAGTGCAGTCGGATCTTTACACGTGAGAAATGCATACCAGACTCAGGGTAGAAAAACAATGCTATTGGCTTCTCAATATGCTTCCCCTCATGCTCGGGAGGGAAATTGAACGTCTTGCCGTTAGAATCAGGGATAGAGAAGGATGGCGCAGGTTGACCGACGAGCGGGTGTTGACGTTGAGAAGTCATCCTTGGATCGCAGAATTCGGGAAGAGAAATCAAATCAAATCACTCTCGGATCCCGATCCGAGGACCGGTCGAATTGACTATCAAGTTATCACTACGCTAGTCGCTGGTTCATCCCTTGCCTGTACCATGAGGTCAGTTACCCAAGAGCCACATCATGGCCCCCTGAAGATACGGCCTTGGTCGTTCCCTCACGATAGTTGAGCTATGTAACGAGACCATGATTATATCGAGATGACTTCATGAGCGGACACGTAATTTCGGAGCAGGCTTATTCGTACACAAGGGTATCAATTCGTTTTGTAACAACACTTGCGTGCCTCGGTACCAAAGTGTCGGGATGGAGGCAAGTGGGTGCAACAACATCGCTTCAAGCCCGAATTTGAGCGCTTCAGGGATACTGTGAACACGTCCAGGAACCTACGCGTACCAAAGCATACCGACCGAAGTACCCTAAAAAAGGGAGGCACCCCTCCGGTTTTTTCGACGGAATTTGCAGCCTATTGGCGAATAAAACGTATGATATTAGGGTCGATAAGACACGCGGGGTTGCTCTAATATATGTACGCCTTCTCATATGAGCATAGTCTCAAGGTTGGGCTTACCAAGGCTGCGCGGTCAACTCAGCGGCCGTCGGATATGAGATGAGTGATTGTGGGGATGTCGTGTAGAGGTTAAATCATGGTTTTGGCGTGCTCATTGCCTCTGAGAACTAAATTTAGCAGTGCCATTAAATTTTCAGGAGGTAGGAACACACCAGCGTTCAACTCTGCAAAACGTTGACCGACCCGCTCTGAGTGCTTCAAGAACTTGTCTGAACAGTGGAGCACACACTGCTCCTATAAAATGTGTTATTTTTCAATGACCGTTCTGGAAATGACGACGAAACCTCTTTGGAGTTGAGTGCCTTGCTGGTGAAATCATTGCAACACGCGTTGAAGCATCTTTCTACGAGGCCCGAGTAGAGACGCATGAAGTCTTGCATCTGAAAACACATTGGCGAAGAAACGTGAGGTTGATATTCATAACCATACCTGTTTCTTTTCGATGACCTTTGTCATGTGAGCCTGTTCTGCTGCATTGAACTGCGAGAAATCCATGCTGGACCGGACAAATGAACAAGAAAGAAATTAAAAAACGGAAATTGGATCAAATGGCACGTGAGATCGTGGCGTGGAACCGGAAAGTTACTTGGTTATGGGAAGAGATCGTGAATGATAATATATGACTCGGACACGGTCGCATCAAAAACTTGATTCTTTCCTTACATCCTGAAAATAACCTCGTATAGACGTTCTAGAGCCAACTCTATCGGAACCCTACCCGAAAAAAAGTATGTCTCTATGGTTAGATCAACCCATCACTGAATTCTGCTGTAGTGGATCCCACTGTGGCCATCCCCTACAAAGATGCTCTTCAACGCCTTGAAAACCGCCGCGTCAAGGCGACTCGCCCCCTGATCCCACCCCAGATTCTGCAGGAGGATATGCCTCTGTTAGTGGTGGTCCCCACCATCCTTTTGCTTGTTAACCAATCGCGACGTATGATTCAGGACATTTCTTTCTGCAAACACCGTCATAGAGGGACGCCGTGCGACGGAGAAAATTCTCCACGGAGGCGATGACCGTTTAATGGTTGTGGCTGGGTACAGCTCCTTCCAATTGGGTTTTCTAGTTAACTGCACTCATACGGTCATCGTGATGCTTATAGCCCATGCTCCGTCCACAACATCGATGCTGCAGTCGAGTATGCAAAGCTACTGAAGCAGTATGCGGACGGCGCTAAGGAAGATCTTCACATCATTATGCGCGTTTATTTTGAAAAACCACGAACAACACTAGGTTGGAAAGGCCTCATCAATGACCCGTATGAGATATACAATTCATGCAATAATTTTTCACTTACGCGCTCTGCACCGTCAGAGACATGAACTCAAGCTTCCAAATCAACAAGGGCCTACGCATGGCCCGTAGATTGCTCCTCGACGTCGCAAAAATGGGATTGCCAGCTGGATGCGAGTTTCTAGACACTATTTCGCCCCAATATACAGCAGACTTGGTCTCCTGGGGAGCCATTGGTGCCCGGACCACTGAATCTCAAGTTCACCGAGAGCTGACCTCCGGACTCTCTATGCCCACCGGTTTCAAAAACTCCACGGATGGTTCGGTAGGAGTTGCCATTGATGCCTGCAGAGCCGCTCGAAGCGGCCATGTGTTCCTTAGTGTCGGAAAAGAGGGTCTTAGCAGTATCATCGAAACCGAGGTGAGCACATTCTCTTTTGTCGCCCTAGTGGTTCTCAAGTCGAACAGGGGAACCCGGATGTCCATGTCATTCTCAGAGGAGGATCAAAGGGACCAAATTATGCTGCTGAACACGTGCGCGATTGTTCTGAAAAACTCGGCAAGGCAGGGTTGCCTTGCAAGATCATGGTACGGTTCTTGTGACTGCTCGCGGAGCTCCTTCTAATATCCACCACGCGCACAGATTGACTGTAGCCACGGCAACAGTCAAAAGCAGCACCGAAAACAAATAGAAGTTATTGAGGACATTGTGAGGAGCTTTCTGCCTTTCCCCTCTCACCATACCTAACTGGCTCCGTACTCTGAGGCGCAACAATTGTCTTCCGGGGACACATCTACATCTATAATGGGCGTTATGCTCGAGTCCAATCTTGTCGAGGGTCGGCAGGACATTCCTTTCAACGGACCGGCTGGGCTGAAGTATGGGCAGTCCGTGACTGATGCCTGCCTATCTTGGGAGATGACGGTTCCTGCCCTCGATCGCCTCCGGGAAGGTGTGCAGGCCCGCAGAGTACTTGTTGCCCAGCGTGCAGGAGGGTTTGATGCCGATGGTAAATCCAAGTTGAATGGGAACAACGTTGCTAACGGTGTGAACGGCGCCACTGGGACGAATTAACGGTCCACAGATCCACTGGTTTGCGGTGTGCATGAGATCTTTTTGAAAATGTACCGGTATCTTGCATATGTAGAGTCTCTGGTGTTATCCAATTTACAAACCGGTCCCTTAGAAGTTGCTTTCCCGGGTTACCTGGCGGCGTGTCCGACTTCTCCAGTAAGTTCTCGTGTTCAATTTCAAGGCGGCGTTGGCGGTGCAGTTGAAATCATCGTCCATCAGAGGTTTGCAGCACTTAGCCTCGCGCGTTTGTAAGTTATACGCAAGTGCATTAAAACGGGCGAGGCCGACGAGTGACCTGGTCGGGCAAGTGAAGGCAAGGGATAAGGAAATTGAAATTTGCGTACATATCTTTGAGTGTTCAGTTTGTGTGACTTTGGGAGTCGATGAGAGATTTAAAAAAAGCTACATTGATACTGATACTGTAAGTGTATACAATAAAATACAAACGGCAAATGAAGAAGAATACGGATAACAATAGGTAGACACAGAACAACGCCATGTTCTATGAGAAATGTAGACGGTCATGCAGGTACCATGACAGCCGTGTGGCATGACTAGCAGTAAATCTATGGCATCCGGACACGATGACTTTTGTCAGGGTCTCGTTGGGTGTTGCCACATCTGTGTAAAGAACCCGAGCACTGAACGCCTCTACCAAGGCCTCCCCTGAGAGTTGCTGACAACTAAAAAGTTTCAGCGTTGTCAACTGTGGGAGACGGATCCGGTAATGACGATCACCGGCTCCGACGGTTGTCGATGGTATGAGTTCAGGTCCGAAGAGCTGCACGACTTGGTCAGACATGTCCGATCCGACGATGGAAAACTGCATCAAGTGCGGCAGTCTATCGAACACCCATTTAAAATCTTTCGTGCGCATGTCAGAAAGATCCATGTCGAGAATCTCGAGGGGGGGGCGGGAACGCAGGATGAGTTTCCTGAGACCCATGCCGGTGTGATGGTCGCTCGAGGGAGACTGGGAAAAGTCATGTGCTTCGTCTTCGCTGTCACCAGGCTCTTGGACGTGGTAACCGTCATGGAAGATGTCCATATTCAAACGGCGGAGATAGAGCTCTCTCAGAGCAGGGAGATGGAGGTGGGAGAGGACGCTGCGCTGAATGCAGATGAGGTCCAACAAGAGGGTGTGCAAGCGTGGAAGGGTGATGATGAGCGGGGATGAGGACAGGACGCCCTCCTCGTAAGAGACACCTTGGAGGTAAAAGTGTTCGAGATTGGGGCAGCGAGCAAGGAAGTTGAGCAACTGGGGAGAGCGAACGGTGTGGGATGCTTCTGTGATGTTGAGAGAGGTGAAGTTGAGTAGGTTGATAGAGTCTGCGGAGGGGAGGCTGGACGCTGCGATCTTCATGGAAACGTGGCGGAACTCGCTTGCTCCACAAGAGAAGAATATCTTGTCATCATCGTCATTGGGGTCGAAGGGTGTCCTTAGGCGGATAGCGAGGTGATGGAGGACACGGCGGGTAGCTGCGAGGGTAAGATCAGAGAGCCTGGTGTAGGTTGTACGGCCCTGGAAGGATATTGTGCAGTCCAGCCAGCGAGAGAGATGGGGAAGAAAGCACGACATGATGGAAAGGAGACGGTCGAAGTCGACGTCAGCAAGGTCGACATCGACGGTGAAGGGGAGGGGGGCTGAGCGAGCGACCCAGAGCTCTGCCTGTGCGGTGAGGGAAGGGAGCGGGCGGGGAGACTTGTCGAGGATGATGAGCTGCCATACTCTCGGCGAGGCGACGGAGATGTCGCGCCAGAGCTTGCAAACGGTGGAGAGAAGGAGCGGAGTGAACGGCGCACTGCAGCGACAAGTGGCAACGAATATCTCGACAAGGAGCTCCGGTGGAAGTGAATTCATGCAGAGCTCACTGACCTGACTAAGCACAACTATATAGATACGGTGGCTGACTCACAAACTCTAATTCACAACTCCCCATCATGCCCGGCGTAAGAGATATCAGGTCTGCTCTCCGTCTGCTCCTCTCCGCTCGGCGCTCACTCCATCATCAGCGCAGAGGCCTTCATTTCTGCATACTCATCCCATCTCAAGCGCTCAGGCAAGCTTGAGGTCCCAACATGGGTCGACCTCGTCAAAACCGGCTCTTACAAGGAACTTGCGCCTTATGACCCCGATTGGTACTACGTTCGCGCAGGTAATATTCCTCGTCCACCGCGAAATATCCCACGCTCAGCCTTCACTTCCACCGCCAGCCGCCGTCGCACGGCATATCTACCTTCGCAAAGATGTCGGCATTGGAAAGCTTGCAAAACTCCACGGCGGACGCAACAGACGCGGCAACCGCCCTTCACATCACGCTGATGCCTCCGCATCCGTCCAACGCAAAATTTGCCAGTCTCTTGAGAAAATAGGCGTCCTCGAACAAACGGACAATGGTGGCCGGAGAATCAGCCAGGACGGGCAACGTGACTTGGATCGGATCGCAACCGCTGTTGCTGAGGCTGAAAGGGAGGAGGAAGAAGACGAAGACGAAAACGCTGAGGAGGAGGAGGAGGAGGAGGAGTAAATGTGTTTGCATCCCCGCATATCCCAGCTCGACCCATGATCGTTGACTCTATAATCATACGGTATGGTGCACACATATGTCAAAAAAACAGCATTTCATTACTTTCTGATATCCATTCCGTTGGCACAAGTGAGTCCCGAGTTAGACATATCGTTTATCTCTCCGGACCACCCCGAGCCGACTACGGAGAAATTTGGTTCCTGGCCTGGTTTATTCTAGGCCGTCATTCCATATATTGTGTTCGAGATCGTGTGTTGCCACAAAACCTTTTTTCTTCACCACACAAAGTATGAAGGCGGGGTTTATGCTGATCGAGTTTCCGTGATTTCCGTGATAGATTATTTGCCACATTGTGTTTCAAGTGGACAGAGTTTGATCTACCAATTCCTGAAACAACTACGGTGACTCCCTACGCCTGATAAGATAGCGCATAAATATCTCACAGATTCCTTCCCAGACGCCTAGAACGCACGGCTAAACACGGCGTCGGTGGACAATTTGATCAAGTTTGAGTCAGCCTATTAAGTCATAGGGGAACCCATATCTTATAAAGAGCGATCCTCCCCCCTCTCTGCTCTCTAACCTCAACAATGGCAAGCACTCTCGCTGACCTTCAGTCGGAAGTCACCAGACTTCGTCGTGAGCTCCTCGCAGTCGAACAGAGCAAAGATGGCACACAGATCACTATATCGGATTATATCCTTACTAGGTTGGATCAGCTCGGAGTCACGGTATTTCCCCCCTTCTTTCCTCGACGCGAGACTGATACCAGCATCCTCCCAGTCCGTCTTCGGAGTTCCCGGTGACTTCAACATGCGTATGTTTACTTGTCCATTGGTTAAAATTCACATCGACGTTTACGCGTAATTTAGCATTTCTGGTGCGCTTGAAAATCTTTCGTCCAGTTGTGTCGTTAACTTGCTTGGCTTTCAGGATTATGTAGAGGACCATCCTAAGATCAAGTGGATTGGGAACTGGTATGACCCTTGCTCGCGACAAAGTTCAGTATTCGGATGTCACATTGCAGTAATGAGCTCAACGCAGCGTATGCTGCCGATGGCTACGCAAGGGTGAAGCCACACAGCATAGGAGTGGTTGTTACAACGTACTTCATGCCTTGCTCCTCCTGTCATGTTTCTCATTCTTCCGGAAAGGTTCGGTGTTGGAGAGCTGAGTGCCATTAATGGCATAGCTGGGGGTGAGGAAATGCCGTCATTCTTGACGTATCTGATTCTCATTTCCTACTACCTAGCGCATTCCGAAATCGTTCCAGTACTTCATATTGTTGGGACTCCCAGCACTACCCAAATCAAGACAAGGCCCTTGCTTCATCATACTCTAGGTGATGGAAGGTGCATCCAAGGATAGTTGGACCGACGACTCGCTGATTTATGCCCGTCCATAGGTACGATGTATACACCAAAGCCGCAGAACAGGTGACCATTGCCCAGGCAATCTTAACGAACAAAGCCAATGCTGCTGCAGAAATTGATCGCATTCTCACTGAATGCATTACTCGTGTATTTCTCTCGATTTATTCATACTGGTGGCTGCGTGTTTATCCTGTCTCCAGGCTCGACCAGTCTACCTCGCAATTCCAACTGATATGGTGTCCGAAAAAATCTCTACCGCGCGACTGAAGTTTCCGCTATCTCGTGCACCTCCTCCAAATAACCCTGATGTGGAAGAATTTGTTCTGGATGAGATAATGAAAATTGTTGATGAGGCTGAAAATGATATTGTACTCCTCGTCGACGCTTGCGTAATTCGGCACGATGCATTGGATGAGATGAAAGATCTGGTCACTGCAACCCTGTTCCCCGTATACTCGACCCCAATGGGCAAAACTGCCATCAGCGAGCAATACGATCGGTATGGTGGTGTATGTTTTTTTCTTCATTGTCTTTACGTGATCTTGTATTTACACTTTGCATCTCAAGATTTACATTGGCTCCATCACTGAGCCCGTTGTCAAGGAGAAGGTAGAAAAGGCCAAATTGATACTTTCCATTGGCGCACTCAAATCAGATTTCAACACTGGGATGTTCACGTATCGAATTCCTACCACACACACCATCGAGGTACTGTTTTTGGGGCTGACCCTAGCAATATTCTGAATCATTTTCAGTTGCATTCCGACCACACGTTGGTGCGCCACGCACAGTATCCAGGGATTGGGATGAAGCTTTTGCTCCCAAAGCTCACCTCTCGTCTGCGTGAGCGCAAGCGACAGGCAGCCCAACTGCCTGTTCCCAGGCCCAAGTTAGAAATTCCCGTGGAACACACCAATGACATCACGCATGCTTATTTCTGGCCTCGAGTCGGCAAGTTCTTCCAACAGAAAGATGTAATTGTTGGGGAAACAGGTGCGCGATTGCATGCATACTAAAGGTCTAACCTTATCTCGTAACAGGGACTTCGAACTTTGGTCTCTTGGATGTCCGATTCCCGGATAAATCCTTATTCATAAGTCAGATCCTGTATGGTAGCATCGGTTGGACTGTTGGTAAGTGATTGAACATCCAACGTAAGGTTAGCGAGGTCATTTGAGCCCCCACAGGAAGTACTTTGGGCGCGGCGCTCGCCGCCCGAGACAGTGGACTTAACCGTGTTATCCTGTTCGTCGGTGATGGTAGCATGTAGGATTGGTCATTGTCGCACTGGTTGTATTCTGATGGATCTCCAGGGAACTTACTGTTCAGGAGCTTTCTACCATGATCCGCAATCGCCTGACCCCAATTATCTTCCTGCTCAACAATAGTGGTTACAACATTGAGAGGAACCTACACGGCATGAACAGGCAAGTGTTATTTTCGTTAATCTAGTATCGATTTTTAACTCTGGAGCAGGAAATACAATGACATTGCTAACTGGTTCGTGACAATGTACGTTGTGAATCATGCCCCGGGATGTTGACATTATAATAGGAAATGGACGTCGCTCCTCACCACCCTCGGTGATCTGGATGGCACGTTGTCGAAGTCCTACACCGTCCGCGACAAGTCTGGCCTTGATAAGTTACTGGATGATCCCGAGTTTTCCAGTGCGAAGAAAATACAGCTCGTGGAAGTCGTCATGGACAAATATGATACGCCCCGTGCGCTCAAGATGGCTGCCGAGTTGTCCACTAGGCATGCAGAACAATCATCCACCCAATTGTAATGTTTGTGTTGTAAGCATTTTTTTGTCGGTTTGCCGACGTCTGTGCTGTAGTCTGTACGATTATGGTGTACTAGTAGTTCGTAGTCAATCGTATGTTCGACTTGAAGCTGAAGAACTGAAGCTTGCAATACAATTGATGTTTCGTTCGTTCCAGGTCTGTTCACGTCTCACGTGACAGACGCGGACAAGCCATATTGGACCTCGTGTTCGAACGAGTCGCTGCTTGCTATCCTGAACGAAATCGACTCCTCAAAAATTTCTTACCGTCTTAATTGGATTTCTGTGGAAATTTCTGCCGAGGACAAACATCATGACCAGAGCCGATTCCATACCTCCTCGTCTAGGTAATTACTGGTTGAATGCCCCACTGGGCTCTGGATACTCCGGTAAGTAAACGACTTTTCAGTGGCCCATTGTGCATTCAAAGTTCTATAGGCTCGATTTTTAGTGCCTCCCACGTTTTCAGCGGTGAAATGGTCGCGCTCAAGGTGCAAGACATCAATCACGAGTGCCCAACTAATCGATACGAAGAACATTTTTACCCGTTACTGCAAGGCGCAGAAGGCATGCCGAGGCTATTCGCATCTGGAGTGGAAGGGAAATGGCACTATCTCGTCATCAGTTTGCTTGGATCAAGTTTAGATTCTGTATATCGAACCAACGGGAAGAATCCGTTGGATCTGCGAAGTGTCTGCTCGATTGCTTATCAAGTGGTATTGTGAAACATTGGGCGTATTTCAGGCTGTTGATCATGCATCATCGTAGATATCACGGCTCCGGACAATGCATCATCGAGAAGTCCTCCACCGCGACATTCAGCTCGGAAACTGTGCGCTTGGTCTTCCACCCAACGAAACTATGATCTACATGATCGACTTCGGATTTTCCAAGCGCTATATTGATCCAGTTACTCATCGTCATATCCCTGACTCAAAACAGAAGAGAGATTTCCTCGGTAACTATTGGTTCACGTCGGTCGGTGTCCACTGTAAAGGCAAGGGTCAGTATCCCATGCTCTTCTGCTCGTGGATACCTCCCCACGAATCACGCTGCAGTTCCGTCTCGTCGGGACGACCTCGAAGCCGCTGCACTGATGTTTATCCATCTTCTCACCCCCGGCGGACTTCCGTGGACTCGTAACGGTGTACCCAAGACAGATGAGCAACATGCACGTATAAAAATTGCGAAACAGTTTGCTCGCCCAGAAGATCTTTGTCGTGGAATGCCCTCAGAGTTCGAAGAGTTCCTCAGGTATTGCCGACGATTGAAATTCGCTGAGCAGCCTGATTACGAGCACTGGATGGGCGAATTTCGTGCGCTCGCTGATGAGAATGGGTTCACGGATATTGAGAAGTTTATCTGGCCACCGCCACCCCAACAGGTATGAACTATTCTCTCATGCGGGTTTGTTTCGGATGAAATACCTCCAACACCAGGCAAAGCCGCTCTTGCAAAAGGGACCCAAACGTCCTGCCTGCACCGCCTCGGAGATGGAGGAGGTACTCCAGGATCTGGCCAAACTCCAGCTCAACCAGCGACAAGTCCTTGCTGACCAAACGAACGCATTAAAGCCGGAGGCG
Source organism: Rossbeevera pachydermis (assembly GCA_038090155.1). Classification (NCBI taxonomy): domain Eukaryota; kingdom Fungi; phylum Basidiomycota; class Agaricomycetes; order Boletales; family Boletaceae; genus Leccinum; species Leccinum pachyderme. The sequence goes on from JBBPME010000014.1 coordinate 130,537, forward strand.
CAGGTGGCGCGTTCTAAGGAGTCTAGCAATGCGGCAGAGAAGGGCGACGTCATTGATCTTACAGATGATGATGATTCCACTGGTGGCCGGCGAACTCCAGTGCAAGCGAAAAACGCGGCACCGCGTACGCCTGTACGCATCAAGAAATCGGAACGACTCTGGCAGCTGCGCCTTGCAATGTCGAAATCCAAAGATAACAATGCTCTGTCAAAGATTGTGGCCGAGTTTGCCACAGTCCTCAAGGAAACTGGAACATCGAGGACGTTGACTATAGAGGGCTTTTCCTTCCTAGATGCCTTGCACAAGCAACTCGATGACCCTAAAACCTTGGTGCAACCAATGAGGGCATCGCGAACACGGAGTACCAATCTAGATCAGGGCGACAAGGTCCAACCAGCGTATGTGAAATTGGACCTTTTTGCGCGGTTGAAGGGGGAAGTAACCAGGGCAGCGGACAACAAAGCGCTCGCACAGATGGTGGCAGATTTTGGAGCTGTCACGAACAGGAGCAGCAGTCGCACGGTCACCAAGGACGGACTTGCTTTCCTCGAGGGTTTGGCAGTCCGATTACGAGCTCTGAGTACGCCTTGATTTTCGCTGTCACGGCCCGGTGTTACGCGTTTTTCAAAATATGGACATATTACTTTGTTTTTGGATTGCTACTTTTGGATAAGACTCGTACTTAGACAATCTTGAAGTTAGACTGTTGTCTGGCCTTCTTTTGTACTTGGGAATCAGGTTAATTCGGTGACTTGAGCATTTGAGGGTGTCCTTTGCGAGAGTCTCGGTCTAATTTACAAAAGCTCGTACGATCGATCGCGTTGCCACGTGCAAACTCGGCCCTCGGCTGCTTCGAAGTCCGACCGTGCATTTTCCCCCCCAATAAATTAGCCGGGGTTGAAGAATTTTTGTTTCACCTCCCCAACGACTTTCCTATTCGTTCTTTTTTCTTCTTAGACTAGGATAGTTTGGAGGTTCATTCACGTTCACCACGATCACCATGAGCATCACGTCCAAGGATAGCGTGACGACCATCAAGCAAAACGAGGTCATTATTCCAGACTTCACTGTCAAGGACTTGTTAAGTGCCATCCCGTGAGCTCTTTATCCCTTCTCGACGGCGAGTTAGCTTACGCACAATTTCAGCGCACACTGCTTCAAGCGTTCCGCCATTCGTTCGTCACTCTACATGTATGGTGTTTGTTCGTCTTTTCTTTGACACATTGCTAACGTCCGGCGTTTGTGATAGCGTATGGGACTGTGTGGTCATCGGTGGCATCTACAAGGCTGCTACATTCCTTGATGCGTATATTATTCCGGAGGCAATCAGCCTCCCCCATCCCGTTCTTTACCCAGTGGCCCGGTTCTCTCTGTGGTCTCTGTACGGATTTTGGACTGGTCTTTTTGCAACTGGCCTCTGGGTCATAGCACACGAGTGTGGGCATCAAGCATTCTCTGAGTCCAAGTTCATCAACAACAGCGTGGGCTGGGTGCTTCATTCTGCGTACGGTTTACTTTTATTTCCCGAGTTAGTGATTGACACGATCCAAATTTGGAATTTTAGATTGGGTGTTCCATACCATTCTTGGAGGATCACTCACGCCAAACATCATGCTTCCACTGGTCACATGACTCAGGACCAAGTGTTTGTACCCAAGACCCGTTCTCAACTTACGCTGCCTTCCTTTGATCCTACGAACGAGAACATTCTTGGCTCCAGCGTAGGTAGCAAGGTCAAGCAGGAACTTTGGGAAGCGATTGGCGATTCTCCAATCGGTGCTGCTCTCGGCGCTGCCAGCTATCTTGTGCGTGTTGGATGGAAGGGCCTTATCGTTATATATACTTATGGGTCTTTTAGCTTGTGGGTTGGCCCGCATATATGATTCGCAATGCATCTGGCCAAAAGAATTACCCTGCTGGCACTAACCGTGAGTGGACCCGTCTGATTGTGGGCCTCTCTTGTTCATTAGTTGGAACAGATTTCAACCCGAGTGCTACCATGTTTGCCCCTCACCAATATGGCTCGATTATTGTATCTGACATGGGAATTTTGTTGTGGTTGGTTGGAGTTGTTGGGTCTATTTACCAATTCGGTTTCTGGGACGTCTTCCGGCTTTATCTTGTCCCATACTTGTGGTGAGTCTCCAAGCATATGACTTTCGTTTCTGAATGATTAACTATGTTAGGGTCAACCATTGGCTGGTTTTAATCACATTCCTGCAACATACCGATCCCCTCCTTCCTCATTACCGTGGACCTGAGTTCACATTCACCCGTGGTGCTTTAGCTACATTCGACCGCAGCCTTCTTGGTGACTGTGGCAAGATTATGGGGTGGATGGGTGCTCATGCAACCCATGGCATTTCTGAGACCCATGTCGCGCATCATGTTTCTAGCAAAATTCCACACTACAATGCGTAAGGCATGGTTCTCACTGCCGTTCACTGTATTGATCCATCTCGCGCAGATGGGAAGCTAGCGATGCCCTTCGTCAGCGTTTGAGGCAATCAGGCATTGTCCTTCAGGGAGCCCCTGGTGGATGGAGAGAAGTATACCGAGTTTTCAGAGAATGCAAGGTACTGGCGGACACTTGGATCTCGCGGACCATATGCTAATAAATGCTGCTGCAGTTCGTTGAGGATGAAGGCAACATCGTTTTCTACAAGAACGCCTTTGGCCTGGCTGCCAGTAGACCTAAAATGACAGATGATACCGCTTCTGACTCTGGCGTGGAAGTTGACAGACTCTAGACGAGACGTGATTTCGATATAATATCACAAAATCTCGACCCATTTTACATGTAGATGTGGTGACTTTACCCTGTTATTTGGGACTTTGTCATGTGGTTTTTAATCGGATTACATTTAATCAAGAGTGATGATCATGGAGCCAGCAATGAGTTCTTACGATCTAGAAGAAGACGATGATAGGTTCTCAAGTGCAAGCCAACCATCTTCGGGCGACTGGTCAAAAGGAGGCTTCTGTGCCGCAGCGCTTATGGCATTATGCTGTCCAATGACTCAACCACACGCGCGCAAGCGCCTTAACCTGCTATCATACGTGTGTACTTGCCTTGACGCAACCTGAGATTCCACGTACGACCAGTGATAGTACGTACGTGCGAAGTTGGTAACCATTACCCGGTCGTACTACTACGTCACGGTCCTCGCATACTAAGTTTGAACACTTCGAAGCAAGATTCTAATTTTTCAATTCCCAGGCTGCGACATCAAATTGGGCATAATTTCTATGCTATCTAGTACAGTGTTAGTGACACTACCGCCAGTAGTATTAAGACTTGATGTGTCCACATACTCTTGACCGGCGAGCATCATAGTAGCCATTATTCAGGATGCTATTTCTATCCGGTAGTGGCTCACTGCCTAGACCACCGCATCAGATATTGATCTCTTGCACGGAAACAAGACCGATGCAACAGCGCTGTCTTGCAATTCTGATCGAGGCGGTGTTTGGTCTCTCACAGGCTTCACTCCATTCAAAAGCTGGTCTGTGCCATTTTTTTGTCCTCGCAGTTGATCTGCAATCCTTGATCTCTTTTCCTTTGGTTTCCGCTGTTTTTTGACCACAATGTCCATTGCTCCCCTTGGCTATAATTTTGCCAAAGCCTTTGGCATAGATTCCGTCGCGGGCGCCGTGATCTTTGCTATTCTTTATCTCCCATTCCTCCTACTCTTCATTAAGCAAGCAATCTTTCGACCGACCTACATTTACATTGTGATGGCATTTTTCTGCGCGGGTGAGTCTTTGTTGGGTTTTTCGCAGTCAGTTACTGATACGTCGAGGTCTAGTTCGGATTTCTGCATTTGTGTTGAGGGCTCTTTTAGCTGCTGTAGAGTCTGATGGTCAGAACCTAAACTTACTCATCGCGTTTGAAATCCTCTACAACGTCGGTTTCTTCGGTCTATTGTATTCAGCTTACACTCTGGTATTAGACCGGTAAGGAGCTGTATTCTGGAACTCGCGATATCATACTAAGTTATGCACCAGTGGTTTGTTGTCCGACCTGCCCCTCCCAGATGGTCCGATCTCGAAAATCACACGCATGACTCTACTTTTCAGGATTGCATTGACTGCGGCAGTCTCGATTGGTATTACTGGAGCCGTCGAGTCCGCGACAGGTACAACGGAGCACACAATCAATATGGGGAATACATTGCGCAATGTCGCCGTCTACATCTTTCTCGTCCTGTGTGTTCTCGTCGCGTTCCAGACGATCCTTCTTGTTCGTGCCATTTCAAGATGTTTGTCGCTTCCATTTGTCCGCCCATCCGCGAATGAGCTAACACCTTTGTGATCCAGTTGGTGCATACAAAGTGCCAAACGGAGGTTTCGGTGCAACTCATGGGATACACATTCTTTGTATCATCTCTCTTCTTTTGCTTGTTCGTGAAGCATTCTTTACTGCTACTTCCGGCGACCTTGCCAAGCAGAACGATGAGAATTGGTGGTACCCATTCGCTGCCCTTACCGAATTTGTAGCGGTAGTCATGTTTGCTTCGCCCGGACTTGTACCTTCACGCGAGGAACTTCCCTCGTGAATAAAGATATACGGCAGTGTCGATGCTGTGACTAGTACGAATATATTGACGCAGATACCCTGATAAATCGATGCTATTATAGGGTTGGCAGTTCACTGCATTTCGGAATAAGGTGTTGTAAGTAACTAGGAAGGGCTGGCGGTGCCGGTTAGTCTGAAGACTTTGCGGGAATCAAGCGATACAACACCATGTCATGTTGCAGGAAGTTGTATAATACAACAAAGTCTGTGGTCACTGCGGCTGGGAAAAATGGAATATTCATAAAAGGAAAGGCTTCGCCGGATTACTAATCACTACAGGTAGGATCCAACTACGATGACTGTACTGACTAGACTATAGCTAATGACCTTGCTGCTAGCGTTACTGCCTTCTCTGCGACATGGGGCTTCTCTAGCCAGTGCAAACTTGCCATGACTCCGATCCCTATAACACCAGTCATCGATGCGTCGCCGCATCAGATTTTGATCATCATAACCATAACCGCAAGGCAGTATGCGTGGTGTGATCACACATCAAATGTGGCTGTTTCGCCAGTGGCTTGTCAATCCCGTACAAGCCGTTTCATATATATAACACAATGTTAGAGGTATTGATGGCCAACCAGACTCCTGGTTGACCCTCTCACCCCACTTCCGTTCGGTCCCTGTTCTTCTTCGTCCTGGGCTGGGCCCATTTTTTTTTCTTCTGTTATTCAACCTTTTTTTTTCTTCACGTTCGTTTCAATACTTTAGGATGACTTTGATCACCCCTACCGAGGCTCTTCTGGAAGTTGCCAAGCAGCACCCATTCCTGGCTGCTGTTAGAAGCGGAGGGGATCAATGGTCATATGCGGCCCTGTGGGCTCGCGTCAGGCAGATAGCGGACCAAATACATGGACTGGATGACACGAGAAATCCCATTGGCCTTTACATGGGGCGAGTATACCTGACATTTTCTTGTTTGTTTAGTCTGCCGAATCTAACCTTCTCCCCGTAGTCTCGAGGTCGATTACGTTGCCGCAGCTCATGCTATATGGCTTTCGGGACGGACGGTCGCCTTTCTTTCTTCAAAGTGGACACCAGACGTCCTCCGCACCGTCCTGGGGCGCGCCAACGTCAATCTTATTCTTTTTGGATCCTTGGAACCTCCATCTGTATCGGGAGTTCGTGCTGTCTCTACCATTTCTCTTGTGGGTTCTCGCAGACCTCCAAGTCACATTGCTCCTCCGTCGTCCAGAGAAGCAGTTGAATCTATCCCCAGGATCTGTTCCATCACGCCCACAAGTGGAAGCACGGGTACGCCGAAGAGCATTGTGTACCCCATGCGCAGGAGCCTTGCCATGCTTTCGGAAGAGTCTTCCACAGATCTTAGACCCATGGATGGTCAATGGCTACGAGGTGGAACGGTCAGTGTTCACTTGATCAAATCAGTGATGCTCTGATTCGACAGGCAACATAGACCTTCTTACGCCCACTTTTTGAAATTCGCCGTTTTATGTTCAATCGTTCGACATTGTACCTTGATGCATCCTGTTCTGTCTCTGACCAGTGCATTGCATTGTGCGAAGAACTTGAATCCACGCGCAATTCTCAAATTCTTCGGGTCCACTTTACACCCAGTGTCTTCCACGCTTTCGCTGACTACGCAAGGATGCGCTCTGGTGGATCTAGACTCCCTCGCGGTTTCAATCGTGTCTATTGGCTAGTGATCGGTGGAGAATCACTCAATGAACGCGACATCGAATTGGCAACTATCATCTTCCCAAGCACAACAATCGCGTGCAACTATGCAGTTAGTTTATATTAGTTCATTTCCACCGGTTCAATAGTACTGAATCCTTGTATGTAGTGCTCGGAGGTTGGTTTCGCTGGCATTTCGCAGATGGTGATTCGCCCCACGGACCCCATCCCATCAACAATTTCATTCGGGCCTGCACAAGGTTGTACAGACCTTGTCCTCCTCGACGAATCGCTTTCTACCATTCCCCGGAGCGAGGCTGGCGCAACTGGAATTGTCGGGTTTATTACGACTCAGAGCGCAACCCACTATCTTGATAATGAGGAGGCAACGCAGTACATGTTCCGTCCATGGGCCGGGGAAGACATACTTCTTTATACGGATGACGTAGGTTGCATGCAAGCTGATGGTACCATTGCCATCCGCGGTCGTCGCTCGCGCAATGTCAAGGTCAACGGTTTATTTGTTGATCTTGATTTCGTCGAACGTGCATTGGCCCCTGCCTTTGCCGAAGAGACCCTCAGCATCACCTGCTTCAAACTCGTGAAGTCCAGTGTAACCGAGAGGATTGTTCTATTCGCCAACACTCAGGCTGATGCTCATTTCGTCCTGAAGCACGCCCGGGACCACCTGCGCACTCACAACGATGATCTCGCTTCTGTAGTCAGTTCTGTTCGTTGCATTTCGGAAATGCCTTTCAATGCCTCATACAAGATCGATCTTGTCGAGCTCCAGAAGATGGTTGATTCCACGGATTCGCTTCCTCCTGGCTACTTTGCCGATGCTCCAATTATTTCTCATCTATCAGAAGTTGACATGCTGGCGGAAAAGATTGCGGCCGAGATCATGACGCTGTCGAAGTCCCCTGATTCCATTCCAACCGACTTGCCTCTTCTTTACTCCGGCCTCTCCTCAATTACCATGGTTCGCCTGCACTTCCGGCTCCAGTCCGAATACGAGTACTTGCAGCCAATGCAGCATCTCTTCGAAGAAGGCGTCACCGCTCAAGTGATTGCCTCGGAAATCCTGGGCAACGAAGAAGAGCCAATTGAGGAGGTTGTCCTGAGGCCATCTAGCCTCATCAGCCAGACCACAGCCACGATTGTTGATGATGCAAGTGTCTATTCGGAAGATACGGACTATCCATTTAAGGATCCCGCTCTGGTCGTTCACGAGATCGTGGTTAGCGATGAAGATTCAGATTATTCACTGGAGAAGAAACACGACTACAAACCCACTCACATATCCAAGGATCATCGCAAGAGTAAACTGATCGTCATGCAACCTCCTGTGGAACCTATACCCGAATCCGTCAACGATGTCGCTACCCACCCGACACTACACTTTACTCCCTACTCCTTCCTGTTGTTATCGTGGATGACGCCGTTGCTCAGTTTGGGATCGAAGAGACCGTTGTTGGAATCGGTAGTTATATTCATTTCTGGCTGAGCTGTAAATCACATTAAAATGTAATCTATGTTTTCTTGCCCCATGTAGGACTTGTTGCCTCTAAGACGGAGTGACGAAACGATCATGGTGGAGCGCTGGGTGGAACCTTTCTGGACCCGACTGAGGGCATGGTTTCTCGATAGAGAAAGCGAAGTACCTGCATTATTCAAAGTGATCTTTTCCGCTGTCAGAAAATTGTGGTGAGTGCGAACCGTCTGATACTATGTCAGTCGAATCGCCTTCCCTGATAGAAATTGATAGGATTATTTCCGGGCTTCTCTGGTACTTTTCTGTCTGTTCATCCATCCTCGCTCCGTTAGTACTACAGCAGATCATCGTTGCAGCAAGCGCTCCTCCGCCACCAACAGGCAATGCCACGGCACTTGAGAAATACAACGCTATCATTGAACAGGACACTGGTGGCTTCCCCCTGATCACTCACAATACTTACGCGCTAGCCGGTTTCTTGATAGGGGTCAAGTTGTTTTACACATTCTGCGGACGGTCCTCCGACCAGCTTGTGAAGCGCATGTCGCTGAACGTGAAGACAATTCTTGTTTCAGCTGTTTACAAGAAGTCTCTCCATCTCTCTCCAGAGAACAACCAGAAATACGGAAAGGGATATATCACGAATCTCGTCAATGTTGACTGCGAATCAGTCTCCAAGGCATGGGAGGTCATTCACCAAGTCTGGAGTATTCCCATGCAATTGATCGCCGTTACCGTTCTATTGTCTTGTTTACTTGGCGTCTCTGCCTGGGCCAGTGTTGGAGTTCTTGTGTTCTGCCTCGTTATCCTCATTATGATCGTCCCCATTTTCATGCGCAAGGCCGCCCCATGGTTTATGAGACTTGGCGACAGGCGCCTCAAGACCATGCGTGAAGTCTTGGACGGTGAAACAACTTCTGGATGTTCGTTACTTCATTATTGACTGTTTAAATGTTTAGGTATTCGCGTACTGAAGATCAATGGCCGTGAGACGCACTTTTTGGAGAAACTTGAACGCATTCGTACAGAGCAGCTTCGTTGGTTGCGTAAATTCAATACCGGGGTTGCAACTTTTGTCGTCATCGGGCAGGTAAGCCCACTCACTTCAGAGGCCTGTCAGAAATGTTGACATCGTCCTTTTTCAGATTGCCAATACTATCATGCCCCTTGCTGCCTTCTCCCTGTTCGGTGCCGAGAACATGGGTACGGTTCCATCTTCAAGGATTTTTCCTGCTCTTTCATTCTTTGCAATGCTGGTGGACCCTCTCATATCACTTCCACAACTTCTCAGGTATGTTTTTGACCGATTATATTGAGCCAAGCTGACGTCCATGGTAGTGCCTTTGTTCTTGCGGCTACGTCCTGGGGTCGTATTTATTCCTTCTTGCTTGCAGATGAGAAATCACCGACGACCGAGTCCCCGCAATCTTTTATGAACGCCGGTCACGCTATTACGATTACCAATGGTGCCTTCTCCTGGACAGCCTTCGACAGCAACAAAAAACCGTCTGCTCCAGCAGCCCCAAAGGAGGCTGAAATTTCTAGCGACGAGAAGGATCAAGATTCTGATCACGGTCCATTTCTACACAATGTGAACATCTCGATTGGCCATGGCACCCTCACCGCTATCGTTGGTAGTGTTGGATCCGGAAAGAGTTCCCTTCTTTCCGCTATCATCGGGGAGATCGTACGCGTATCCGGCGAGGTGAACTGTAACGGGTCCATTGCGTATTGTGCCCAACAGCCTTGGATTCAAACCACCACCATCCAGGACAATATATTGTTTGGTCGTCCCCTGGATATGCGTCAGCTCCAGAAAGCCATTCAGACCACATGCATCGACTCGGACCTCGAGACGTTCCCAAACGGAATGGCCACGCAGATGAGCGAAAAGGGAAACAATCTCAGTGGTGGACAGAAAGCCCGTCTTGCGCTCGCTCGTGCCGTCTATTCCAATGCTGATATTTACCTCTTCGATGATGTTCTCGCTGCTTTGGACCCTCGTGTTGGCCGCACTGTCTTTAACGACTGCATCAAACATGCTTTGCACGGAAAAACCCGCATTCTCGTTACCCATCAACTTCAGTATCTGAATCAGGTTGATCATATCGTCGTTGTCTCTGACGGTACAGTTGTCGAGCAAGGCTCCTTCGATGACCTTGTCGCGAGCAACGGAGAGCTCACTCGTCTGCTTAGCGACGTTCCTACATCTACGGAGGACACTGGTGCTGGAAGGCAATCTGATAAACACAAGAGTGTTTCCGACTCTTCCAGGACTGGAATGAAGCAGCAAGAAACTGACGATCAAATTATTGCCGAGGAGGAGCGCGGAAAGGGTGCCATTGATGCATCAATATGGTGGGCGTACCTCAAGGCCACTGGTGGTGTTTGGATGCTTGTCGCATTGCTACTGGACATCGTACTGCTACAGGGAAGTGTGGTCATTCTAAACCAATGGCTCACTTGGTGGACGAACGATACATTCCACGAGAAAGCTGGGGCTTGGATCGGTATTTACGATGGCATCGGGCTCGTCTCGTGCATAGTCGTGAGTGAGTAAAGTTGTGATATCTTTCCTGGACGCTTCTAATATGTTTAATTCATTGTAGTCGTTCTCAACGTTAGTATTCTACTGAGCACTGTCCGTGCCAGCCGCACGTTCCATTCCCAAGCCCTTCGAGGTGTTATGTATGCCCCCATGTGGTGGTTCGAGAGCCAACCGATTGGTCGCATCATGAATCGGTTTTCCAAGGATATGGAAGCCATTGATCAGCGCCTCATGCCACAACTCTTCCAGTTGGTTGCAGGTATCGGTAGCTTGATCTCCACGATTGTTATATTGGGCTATAGCGCTCCTGTCATGCTGGGTGAGCTCGAGCACCATAGGTGCTTTTTCAAACTTTGCTTACGAGTTGGTCAGCATTCGTACTTCCTATGATGGTCGCCTACTGGTTTGTGCTGAAATTCTACCGTAAGTCCCTTCGGGAGCTCAAACGACTCGAGTCTACTGGTCGCGGCCCACTTCAGTCTCGCATCAACGAAACGCTGGATGGAATACCGACCATCCTGGCTTATCGACGTGAGGCTGACTTTGAGAAAGCGGTGGGATGTCTCTTGGACGCAAGCAACAAGCCTAATTTTTTGAGGATGCATGCTGGTGTGTTCTCTTCTTTGACGGTTATTCGACATGTGTAAATTAAATTACGGTCTGGTCAGAAATCTGGGTTACACTTCGCTTGGAAATCATGTCCTCGTCGATCGTGTTTGTCCTTGTCTTGCTTGCGCACACCAACGCGGTCGGTAACAGCGCCCAATTTGCACTCGCATTGACCTATGCGTCGACGCTCACCTATATCATGAACCTGCTCCTTAGAAGTGCCGCCAACGTCGAAGCAGAGGTTCGTTTGAATAGCTTCTCTGCAGAGTTTGAGTTGATTTAGCCATCTCTAGATGAACTCTGTCGAACGCCTCATGCACTACACCTCCTCACTTCCCAAGGAAGATCCTGCACACCTTGATTCCGACCCCGCCGAAGGGACCTGGCCTTCGCGTGGTGAGATCATTCTGCGCGACATCGATGCCGCATATCATTCGCAGGCCGACAAGCGTGTCCTGCGCAACATCAACCTCACTTTTAATGCGGGAGAGACTGTTTTCATCGTCGGGCGCACTGGTTCCGGGAAATCCACGCTCTTGTCTTTGTTGCTCCGTATGATTGAGCCCTGTAATGGCACGGTGGAAATCGATGGCAGAGGTAAGGATGATCAATTTAGACTGCTATTTTTTTCTCATCTGTGGCGTCAGACATCAAGTCACTCGGCGTGTTAACTCTGCGTCGTGGTATGCAGGTGATACCCCAAGGTATGCGACGGCAGCGTTACTTCTGAAGTATCACTATCTGAACTTGACATTTCCAGATCCCTTCATTTTCTCGGGTACGATCCGCTCCGCTCTCGACTTCGATGGCAAGCATGGAGACGATGAACTCTGGCACGCACTTGATCTTGTCGGTCTGAAGAAATTTGTTGCTTCGCAAGAATCGAGATTGGACACCATCGTAGAGGACAATGGTTCGAACTACTCTGTTGGCCAACGTCAACTGCTGTGTCTCGCAGGTGCCATTTTACGGAAACCCACCATTCTGCTCTTGGACGAGGCGATGGGCTCTATCGATACCGGTACCGACGTGTTCATCCAGCAAGCGATGCGGCGGTGCTGCTCTGGTGCTACCATCCTCAGTGTTATGCACCGACTGAGCGACAGAATCCTGGACGAGTGCGACAAAGTGTTGGTGATGGAGCAAGGTGTGCCCATCGAATACGCACCACCTCTGGAGCTTCTGGCCCGTAGCAACTCCATGTTCTCAAAACTGATGGCAGCTGCGAGAAATAACCAATAGACATTTTTGCTCGTCGTTTGTTCTATCGTTCCTTTTATCTATTGTATTACAAGGACAAGCCAGCTGGACTAATGAAGCATTGCTTCTTATCTTTGTATATAATTTTTACATTGTACATATGTCACATACGTAATAAGACATCACGACGAGTTCCCTCCCGCCATGAGACCGACCGCGACTCGTCTGCTCAACATTCTCGTCCCCGTAAAGCGGTAAACTCTCCGACCTTTTCATTTCCATCTCCATTCCGCTCACTTTCATTCCAAGCGCAGTCGACTTTGCTGTCAAAATCCGTGTCAACGCTGACCACACCGGCATCGACCTCAATGTCAAACATTCGATGGTGCGTCCCTCTCTCTTTTTTCTCCGCAGACAACCTGAGGGGATCCTCGTTCCATTCACTGCACAGAACCCGTTTGATGAAATCGGTGCGGGTCCCAATATCCATCTCTCACTCGCCAAACTGACAGTTTCCCAGCGGTGGAAGAAGCCGTCCGGATGCGTGAGCGGCTCAAGGACGCCGTCAAGTCCATAAAGGTCGTCACCATCGGTCCTCCAAAGTCGTCCGAGACCCTCCGGACAGCACTAGCCATGGGCGCCGACGCCGCCGTCCACGTCGAGATTCCCGAGTCCGCACCTTCCCCCGAGCCTCTCGGGGTCGCCAAGACGCTCAAGGCACTGATAGAACGCCAACCCGAGGGTGTGGACGTCGTCATCATGGGAAAACAGGCAATCGACGACGATGCGGGCCAAACGGGCCAAATGCTCGCCGGCCTTATGGGCTGGGCCCAGGCAACGTTTGCAAGCAAGGTGACTATCGATCCCTCCGAAAAGGTGGCACACGTTACACGAGAGATTGATGGCGGCTTGGAAGAGCTCCAGTGCAGACTTCCTCTCGTGATTACCACCGACCTGAGGTGAGCATCATCCAAGTCAACGTCCTTACGGGATGATATGGCTAACCAAGGTGATACTAGATTGAACGGTACGCCTAGCCATGCATGTGATATCGTAAAGTTGCTTTATGATGGTTTTCAGAGCCTAGATATGCGTCCTTGCCCAACATCATGAAAGCAAAGAAGAAACCATTCGAAAAGTTGACTCCCGCGGATCTTGGGATTGACTTGACCCCCCGCCTAGAGACCATCAAGGTCATCGAGCCTCCAAAACGCGTCGGTGGTGGCAAGGCACGATTTCCCCCTCTGTTGTCATTCCTATGGCTCACTAGGGCTTTGCTTTTGACAGGTGGAAAACGTAGATCAGTTGTTGGCGAAGCTCAAGGAGGCTGGCATAACTGCGAAGCGGGCATAACTATCTCATCTATACCCGTTCCTTGCTGCAGCCAATCTATCCGATTTAGACGAAATACATTGGGGTCCAAATATGTTATTCATTCAAGGGTCCGTTGTCGCTACCCCCTCCCAAGTCGACAGTACACAAGAAAATGAGCGAAAAATCGAATATCAGTGAACCTGATTGCATCGTGTGCGCTGTACAGAACAGCCAATATATATATATATGAGCAGAGAGCTGAGACACTGACAAACGACGGGAGTGACAATTTATAAAGAAAACAAGGAAGATGGGAAAACGAACAACATGCTACAGTTGGGGGATTCTGATCGTATCGACTATAAATGAAGGTGTGACTTTTTGGATGCGAAGGGAGCGATGAAAGGTATGAATGTGTCGAGTTGGTCAAAGTAGTAGGTGTCATGGGGTACTTGGGTCTGATGGGACTGCGGCAGTGGGCCCCGCGTTCTCGTCGTTCACACCCTAAAGTTTTAAAAAAAACTGCTTAGCGTCGAAAGACCAGGTTTCAGCACTCTAGACCAACCTTTGTACGACATGCGGGGCAATTATTACGACCAGTTTCAAGCCATCTATCCACGCAACCTTGGTGGAATGTATGTTTACATGAGAGCACTCGTAGCTCATCCTCTTGCTGGTAATCATCGAGGCACACGAGACACTAGAACAATATCAGCATTCTCTACCCCCTTGGAAGGAATGTAGCGTACTCTCTCTGTGCAATTGCTGGCGACACGCCCCTGTTTTTCATATTCATGGAGCGCTGATGCTTTGATAATTTCGAGTCCTGATTTTTCAATCTCTTCTTTCGACACCGTTGGAGGTTTTACTTGACCCAACATCTCGGCAAGTTCCCTACAAATCTAAATATCCCGTTCAAACGAGGCAAATGGATGACTTACCATAATGCCTCAAAGGAATCTAGATTACCGCCTGTAATGATTTGGTGGTCAGGGGGATAATATCCTATGAAACGTACGTCAGCGAAAACGAGAGCCAGAAAACGAAAGTCGTACCTCCAATCACATAAATTAAGAATGTCCTCGAACCAGGGGTGTCTTGTGGCGGTGGACTAGCAGCATCCGCACTTCTCCTTGAGGGCCGCAAATTTCTAATCGCATTCGCAGCCCGACTCTGCCAGGTCCGTCCACGGGAGGATGGTTGGCCACTCTGCTCTTGCTGGGTTGCATTCGAAGGGTTCGCATGATGGCGGAACTCGGGTGGTTCGGGAATGTGCAAGGGCATTGACATTGGTTGTTCCAAGCCGTCAAAGTCCATGGCTTCCCCATCTTCGTCATCAATTGCAGGTGGATGGTTCGCATATGGGTGAGCCATATGTGGGGGCTGTCTGTCCATGTTCACAGACTGCAGTCCAACCACAATAACGGGCACGACAACGTTACTCCGCTGCTCTGGCACGTTGTTGCTCGTGTTCGTGGAAGAATGGGAGTCTTGGCCATTTGTAGACAAAGAAATAGGCAAATTAGCGCTTTGGTTTGGAGTATATACCAACTGAGGCACGTTAGCAGATGTAGCAGGTGACGATTGTGCTGGCGTAGCCAGGCCTAGAGATTGAGTCACCCCCCGCGGCGTAAGCACTTCATTTTGCTGGTTCTGTTCTGTTCTGCGTATCCAGGGAGAAGTAGTGTGAATCGGATCTTGGACTGGAGGGGGAAACGCCGTCTGTAGTATTGGCGATGGCCCCTGTGACTCTTGTTGTGCCACACTCGGGGATGCAATTGCAGGGAACCGGTACATCCTCCACCAGTTAATCCCCCCGCCGGGCGTGCGCTCCGTACGCGAAGCTGAGCTTGGCGCGAAGGGCAAGTGAAAGGGCATCGACGAGTCGGTCAAGGTTGGACTCGTGGAAGATTGCGCGGTTGGTTCAGGGTCTAAGGGCGCAGGTGGCGATAAGGTCGGGGACTGACCACGAGCTGGTAACAGAGTGGGAAGAGCTGGTGTCAGCGAACTAGACAGAGACGAAGTTCCTAGAAGGAAGCCAGTCCCGGCTGCCGGTACATTTGAAGGTTCCTGGACGTCCAGTGGTGGCACAGCAATGGCTCCCGAAACGTCAGGAGCACCCTCTGCCTCCAACCTCCGCCCCCCATTCGAAGCCTCTAGGCTGTGTGCCACGCCTAATGCAGCCTCTTCTCTGGGACCTTCTGCTCCCTCTTCAGGCCTACTTCTCGATTGTCTCGAATTCCCTGCATAAACGTGAGATCCCACTCCACCGGTAACACTGGAAGATGCGTGCACGGCATCTACGTCTTCATTCCTGTTCTTATGTGCTGTGGAATTATTTGAAGCAATCTCGCAATCGGCATCGGAAAATATCACTGTAGATGGTGACTGTGAGGGAGTCACATGAAGCGGAGACATACCACCGGCGGCGAAGGAGGAAGGGGATTCAGGTCTAGTTCTAACGCCAAAAGGAGAATGGACACCTGAACCCAGGGCAGAGACTGCTGGAGATGTTCGTCCACTCATCTGTTCTGGTGCCGTGCATACATCCTCTTCATCGCTATTGTCAACCATATCCTCATCATAGTCTGGTTCAACTTCGTCATCGCTGCCGAAGTGCATTGTCTCAAAGTCTGCCGAGTCTGAGTCTGAATCAGTGAGACTCTGCAATTCAGGAATGGGTTCGTCGTCCTCTGCCTCTTCGCCAGTCTCGTTGGAATTCCGCGGCAACTCTCCAGAAACACCTAGCTCTTGATCCTGCATCAAAGTGACCCTGAGATCGGTCTGAAGATCCATGAGGAATCGCTCGAAGCTATCAGGAGGAGGATGTTCTCTGTCTCTATCTCCAGACAGGGCATCGCCGCCATCAGGGACTACGAGCTCAGGAATGTTAGGATTGGGGGGAGCAGGAGCCGGTGCCCCTGTCGTTGCTCCACCAAGCCCAAGCCCAATGTTGAATGCTCTTGCCATCTCGGCAAGCATGATCTCGCGGGGATCACGGGGGTATACAACGTCCGTGGACTGAGATGGTGAGCTTTGTCCCGGCCCTAAACCAGAGGTGGTGTCGTTAGATTGATTTGAGTCGTGCGCGCCACTTCCCAGTCCAAGTCGATCACGAAGGCTACTCCACACGTGTCTCATTCGCCCAGCATCCGAAGTGGGAGTCGGGGAAAGCGGACGTTCAGATGGAATATGAGAATTGAAACTGGGAGGCTGAGGAATAGAGTTGGAAGATGGCGGGGGCTGAGAAGACGCTAGTCCAGAGGAGAATATAGGCTCTGATGAACCGGTTAAGAGAGATGCAGCCGTTGCCGCTGCCGCCACGCTATTCAAAATGAAAAGATGGTGAAAAGGTTACTGGATGGGTAAGCGATTGAAAATTTAAAAAAAGTACCTTAACAAAGTTCCCAAGACATCAATGCTGGTCGCCGAAAGGCCAGACGCACCGCCCGGTCCTTGAGCCATTGAAATTCCATGGGGATGGCGTGTGCGTTGGCGATCCTCGTCTTCGTCCTCTGCCGTACCGCTAGAAATGGATGTGGTATGTTGACGCTGAGAGTCGACGTTTGAGGAACCGATCGTGGGCTCCGACGGAGGCGACGAGGGCACAGTAGGAAGCATGCTGGCAGGCCGGGCCAAAATACCGGAAAGAGGATTGCGTGATCGAGTCCCGGGAGGCACGGAAGAAGGCCGTGCTAAACTAGAGTCAAAACCGGCGCTGGTTAAATTTAGAGCGTCGTTGGCTGTTGGGGGAGTTGGGTTGGAGATGGCCACCGGACGGTCTGCAGGGCGAGGAGCATCCGTTGTGTGTACGACGCCCTGGACAACAACAAGAGTTCCAGGGGGTGGAAAGGGTCTAGGAATGGTATTGGCTTGTTGAGATAAGGACTGTGGCGGAGTCGGGAGCGTGGATGTCTGTGGGAGAGAAACGAAGGGGCGCGGTGGCTCGTGTGTTGGTGGCAAAGGTGAGGTTTGACAAGGAGGGGGGGTTTCTGGTGCAACGACGACCTCCTCGACATCGTCTATGTGATGCGAGGCAGGTCTTGACGGGTCAACAGTGGGGGCAGTGGAGGACGACGGGATGGGATGCGGCTGATTTCGTTCGATGCCGTTGTGTATGCTTGAAACGTCTGTCTCTCTTTCCTTGCCCTTAGGGGACACGGCGGTGGAATCAGTGTCAGTGTGACTATCGGGCACGCGATGTGTGATGATGCCGAATTCATCGACGTCACGATCGACGTGGTGCTCGTCACGCTCCAGCAAGGGATCCATACGTTCAGGAACAGCTCCCTCGGTGTTGGCCGGGACATTGTGTCTACGCGAAAGCCTCCAGAGGCGCTTCTTTTCTCTGAGCGTCTCCTCGGGTCGAGACGGTAGGGTAAGGGAAGATGTGAGAGAACGCGATCTCAAAGACGGCTTTGGGAGAGACGAAAGGATACGGCGAGGGAGGGATGGGCGGGGAATTGGCAAGACATTCTGGGGTTCTGAGTCGGGTGTGGACACTGCTGTGGGCGTTGAGGCTGGAGTTGGACGACGAGAGAGAGACTGGCCCATAGTGGCGTTGGGAAAAGTCGTAAAGCCAAGCAACGGGGCCGAAAGGACGCCGTGATGGTGCTCGTCGCTGTGTTCGACGACGACGAGAAGGGCAATGAGGACGACGAGGACGACGACAACGGCGTTGTCGATTATTCTGGCATGTGCAGTCGCAGTCCCATCACCAACCACGTCTGTGCCTCGGCAAACTCCGAGTTAGATGGCACAGCCATGCATACAATATTTATTTATTTACGGAAAATGGAGAAAAAACATATTGGGAACTCTTCAAGCGCTCTGCTCTCGCCAAGAAGAACCCTTGTGCAGGACAAGAATAATAAGTAGTTCCATCACGACCACGAGCCCTGCAAACCCAGTGTACATCCACCCGTCTCCAAGTGCAACCTGTAGCGGGATGGCAACCATCGTTGATATGAATGCCAGCGTACCCCTGAACGAACTATTCGCGGCGACTGCGCTGCATGACCGACCCCGGTTCGCGTCCACCATGTACGCCAATGTGCACGAGTACATCCATCTGCAACTTCATGTCAGCACCCCAGTCAAGCTCTGCTCCCGTACTTACATCGAAAAGAATCCACACAGGAACAACATTAGACACATCACACCCACGTGAATATGCTTCTCTGCCACCCATCCATATCCAACAACACTTGGGGGTAACCACACCATTGCGAGAGTCGCGCTCTTCAAGCGCATCTTTTCAAACACTTCGTTATCCCCACCTTGATTTCGAGATCGGGATCGGAGATACTCACCTCGGGATACCATTTACCCTTATTCTCGACTACCATCTTCATCACGACGTGGTCCGACCAACGACCACCAATTACGCTCCCCCCAATACTTCCTGTTTCCCTAAATAATTTTCCTGTATTTGCAATTGAACGAAACACCTACCGGCACCGAGCGAAAGAAGGACCACTCCAATAGAGAGTGTGTCATAGTCGTACGTTGCCCTCAAGGTTTCCGTACAAGTGTATGACAAACAATAGCTGAAAGCAAACACCAATCCTAACCGTGTATTCAACACTCTGACCATCGAGTAACGATCGAGGTTACGTACCGTTCGCCAGCAGGATCGCAATGTTGTTTCTCTGTTGCATGATCTTCCAGAACGGTATAAATGGGTTGATGTCCGAGAAAGACAGTCTGATGTCGTTCTTCGACGATTCATCATCCTTGATTACCGTTACCCCCTCCTCAACTGAACTCGGTTTCAGCGACGTTTTCTTGCCGCTCGTCTGCTTCTCCTCCTTCTCCGATTTGCTCTCCACGACTGTGGAGTCGGTAGCAGATTTGAGGTTCCCTACGATATTTCTTCGCCTATGCAACGCGGCTTGGTAAGTCAAACTACGTTCTATCCGGAACGTGTCTTTGAACAAAAATATGAATGCCCCCAAAATGACTCCTCCACATGCCCCAAGAAAATAGAAAATTGCTCGCCACCCGAATGCTTGCGATAGGGAGCCCCCAATTATAGGTCCAAGGGCTGGTCCAAGAAGCGGTGCAGCATAGAAGATGCCCATCATCGCCCCTCGTTCGTGCGTTTCATATATGTCAGCTAGGGTTGCTGCCGAAATCGATAACGCTGCACTAGACCTACAAGTCATTCCGTTCAGTCTAGCACATGGCCTCAGGACGAGTAAAATAAAATATCTAACCCTGCAGCTTGTATAGTACGCATTACAATCAGCACGTTGATCGTTCGTACGTTGGCCAAAATGGCGCTTGCAAGGATGAAAATAGCAGTGGCCACAATATAGACCAGCTGATTTACATTTGAGCTCGAGCTCGAACGCCCCACGAAAGTAACGAACCTTTCGACCTTTAATTTCGCTGGCTGCGCTCCAGACAAGTGGTAGGTTTCCTTGCACTGCGATGAATGCTGCGAGCGACCAGCTAATCTGTATGGGGCTAGCACGCAAATCATGTTCAATCAAGGCATTTGTCGCTACAATCCAGTTTAGACATTTGGTCGAACTCGGAGAGAGCTTCACATACGATTTTGAATGTTCGACGCAAGCGTCGAAAGTAGGCTCGCAGCGCATATAATCCACAACGTCGTCGTCTATCACAGAATCGTCGTCGTCGTCAACGTCGCACACACACCAAAGTATCAAGATGTCCACGTACCTTTCTCATGTGACTCCATTTACGTGGGTCGTCGTCGACGGCAACATGCTCTATATCCGGCTGAGATTCTTCTTCGCCAACCTCTTTTGATGATTGGCATGCTACGTCAATAGCAGACGTTTCAGGAACTCGGGGCTCAGGAGAGTTGGCCTGAACTGTTTGAATTATAGGAGTACCAGGAGTAGACATGCTCGTGAACAAATCAGAAAGGATGAAACACACACCAGGCAGGGAAGTCAATTAGACTGTACATTGCCTACCTCTGACTCGATCTTATACTCAACCGGCCATGGCTCCGCCCCATTCTACAGCCCAGGGTGAGTTGTGCCGTTGGCTTCCCGCTAGCTGCGTGAAACGGCCTGAAGCTACATCTGAACAGCGTCATTGGGCATGAGCTCAAGGTTTGTCAGCAAGTGAGGTATATCTGCCTTCTCCTCACTAGTGCTCTTACTCGCTCATGAACTCGATGTGGCATCTCACCTGTTAAGTTTTGTATAGAGTTTGTAACACGGTGTGGTAGGCTGGGCCTTCAAATGATATAACAGCAAATCCTACTCAAGCTATCTGGGTTGAAGGGACGATAAGAACTGTCGTAGTGGCCCAGGCTTGTCCCGCCTGCGCTCTGCCATGTTGGAACCGACAGGGAGGTCTGTGTTGGCTTTCGGAAAGCTGCTACATTTGTGATCTCATCTAAACGTGTGAGTCTTATTACCACCCCTAACTTCGCGTTGATCTCGCGGTGGCACCCGAAAGTCGCCGTACTGAAGAAGTCCAGATTCTAAGAAACAAAATGGGAGTCAAAGTGAGAAAATAATAGAGAAAAAAGAGAGATGCGCGTTGTCATCCATACTCCAGTAAAGCACTGGAACAGTCGACATAGTCCCCCTCCTGAGCGGAGACAATGCGAAATCCTCGCAGGAAGCAGAACGTATGGCGTCCGCATTTTTGCTAGACGTCAACCCAGAGAAACCGTCGACGTACCTTTCCCCTGTCTCTGCTTCTTTTTCTTCCTCTCCCCTTCATCCTGTGCATCCCCATGCTGACCCTCATCATCCAACAGATTAGGAACACTGGAATAATTAAATTCTTCCACCTCTGCATCATAATCGCCGTTGGACGCGAATGTCTTAGCACCACCAAGTCGTGTTCCAGACTTCGCCTTGTCATGTTTCCGTTTCCGTTTCCATGCGCCTGCTTGACCGACGACAACAGTTGCGTCGTTTCTGAGACTATCATCTTGTCGTTCCAAAAGCGTCTGACGTTTGTGAGTAGGAACAAACGGAATCTCAATTTGATTCACGGGACAGGGGGGCATTGGATCAAGCGCCTCGAGCACATCGGATTCGCATTGTCTCATTTCAGCAATCATGGGAGTAGCTGAGAATGAAGTCTCCAGAACCTGCGCATGTTTTGAAGCGAAAACAGTTTGTTAACTGAGAAACTCGACAACTAACTGCCACACGGAGACGGCAGACAACACACAACACACCTTAACGGAGGGCGTGGATGATGGCATCAGCATGACTGGTGTAATAACCAACGTTTTGTGGATTTTTTCCATGAGGTTTTTGAAGTGTTCGGCGAAATGATCCGATACTTGTGCATGTTTAGAAGTGGACTTGATTGAGCTAGACAATGAAGCAGACGGACTCTAATTGGTCAGAAACACGAGTTGTCAGCATGCATGTAGGAATGTAGGGTGACAACAAACGAAGGGAATAGATAACAACGGGGCAATATCCACGCAAATTTACACCTCAAACGAGACATGCTGCGAGAGTATCGTGACAATTACTCTGGGAGGTCGAAACGAGGACTGCGTGTATTGAGCCACAGAACTTACCTTGGATGACGCGCTCCCAAACAGGACACTCCCTGTGGCAGAGTAGGATTCCTCTCTGTTAGCTGAAGACGGTGATGCAGCCATTTTCTCTTGCAAGCGTTCGCCAGAAACTCTACCACCAAACAAGGACGAACGTGATATTGAAACTGATGTGGCCGATGTTAGTGAGGAGATAGCCCAAAGCCGTGACTCGTCAGGTAGCTCTGCAGCTGATGCCGAAAGCGTTGCAACGTTCATCGTTTGCGGCTCTTCGATGACTGTCGAAACCGACATCTCAGCATTCTCATGCCCGCCTTCCCCAGAACCTTGAGGATTAAGCACCGGCTGGGTAACCTCCATGGCACTCTTGATAATCGCTACTAGCTCCCCTGTGCGGCTCTTCAAGACAGGAGGGACACTTGCACTGACACCTCCGGGTCCACCAAACAGCGAAAGCAAATCCGGAACGGTGGTCGGGGCCCGCTCCGCTAAAAGGAAGAGATGATGAGTCTGGAGTACGTACCTGAAATAATTCACCACCGGTAAAAATGGGATATGTAAATGACAATGAAGGACAAACCGTGTACTCTCATCCTCCTCCCGGGCTGCATCTTCTCGCCATCGATGTACTGCTTTGTATACCGCCACTTGCATTCCTCGCGTCTGCGAAGTGGAATCTACTAACCCGATTTTATTCCACTTCCGTGCGAGCGTATCCCATCCGCTAGTGCCCGTTCCACCCTCTACATCGTATGCCTCAACATTGTACAGCCTAAGGGCAGTACGGGACGACCGAGCCAGAACTCCATGGATGAGCCCACCTCCCTGAGGTATCGCTTCCGTATCTGTGAGGGGGTGGCCTTCATCAGGTATAGCTGAGGCAGTGGACGATCGCTCGATAAGCGAGAGGCGGAGTGTGTCATAAATATACAGAAGGAAATGTGTGTCAGAGCGAGCATAGGTCAGCATTTCAGTCGGGAGTGGGCTGTCGGTGGACACCGGGAACCAGTACGAGTGATAAACGGTAGAAACAATGCACAAGTCTATTAGCCAGGGTAACATCACATGAAAGAGAAGTAAAAGCTTACCGAATTCTCCAATCTGCGAGTTGGTATCGCTTGTCGGGCATGAAGTCACAGTAAGTCTCTAATAGATAAGCCAGGCTGTGCTTCGGGAACCCTAACGATGCAGACGAATGTCAATTGTGGTCAGGACAAAATACAGTGTATACGTACCCAGCAATTTGGATGCATGAAATGTGTCAAATAAGCCAACGACAAAAATATTGAAATCTTGCTGGAGCCATACAATATCTGATTCTGCACCGTGGAAGACCTAGAGAGGTAAAGAAATTTTGATTGATCGAAATGAGTAAACTAACTGAAACGCACCTTGATGACTGAAGGATCGGCAAAAACTCTTGCAATGATTTTGCCTGCTTCGCCAGCCATGTGCGTCTCTTCACTCCTTCCAACAGTTTTGCCTTTCTCTTGTCTGAGTCCTTCTCTAATCTCGGGAACTAATAGATCAATCACGAAGTCTCCTTCTCTTGTTGATATTTGCATGAGGGCCAGAAATCCCCTGTACGACCTGTATGAATGGTGTTCGAGATCGACAGCGAGCTCCGTTGCTGAAGAGATGGTGTTCGCCATGGTGAGGAAGGATTTTGGAGTGGAGACGAATGTGAGAGAATTATTAGTGGATGGTGGTTTCGATGGTGGAGTCTCGAGGGACAATGGACGTAAAGGTTCTACCGGCGGGTTGTATACGTGATCCGGGTACGAGGGATGCGTCAATTCATGATAATATGGATGCAATATACGTTTTTTCCTTTCTTCAACGTCGTCTTCATCGTCATCTTCGACGCTCTGATGCAGAATGTTGTCGTGGAAAACGTACCCGAGGGGCACTTTGGCGCACCACTTGTGTGGTATGAGAGTTGCCGGTATGTACGGGGACTCATCAGTGTTGGAAACAGTGCATTTGAACGATAGTTGTGGTTTCGGTATGTAACTTGCGTGTGTTAAGGCAGGATCAAGCCGTCCGCGAAACTGTTTCTGCTATCGACGTTATTAGTGACTCAAAAAGAAGGGGGTACATACCTTGTGTTTGTTCTGGCGAGGATTGGCAGGGACAGGAGGAATGTGGATGGCAGGGTCCTTTCTTTTACCATGGAACACATCTAGTGCAATGTCTGTGCTTTCCAGCATTCCTTCCATGGGGTCCACGATATTCCGCACAAATTCATCCACGACATCCTCCTCCTCATGTATCTTGTTTGTTTTTCCACTTGAAACATAAACAAGCTTACTAGCCAAAGAAAGGATGCGGTCGGAGAATTCATCAACATCGCGGGCTAATGCTGAGTCAATGGAGCGGTGAAAAGAGAGGTCGGTTGGAAGGGATGTCGCTGCTAGGCGAGTGGTGGTGAGCGCCGCTGCTTGAAGCGCGTCGGAGTAGGCGGTGAATGTGTCCACATCGATCCCAGAGATCGTCGCCATTAAACTCAAGGGATGATGATGGGATGTAAAATGGTATCGAGTCACGTGCCTTGTTATATGCTCATTGTTTCGGTCAGGCCATGACGACACCATCTGCTTTATTTCCCAATATTGATGCAAGTTATATACTGGCATTTCAGTTCTCTTCTTGGTTCCCTTCCTTCTCTTCCATCTCCATCAAATCGACAATCATCCGACCCCTGGATCAGTCTTTTAAGGCTTACCTAGAGTCCGATGGGGTATTCGTTCCCGATGGATCCGAGGACACGTTAGTTTTTTGTTGCACTCTAGTGGCACTTCTAAAAAATCTACTATAGTACACCTGAGTCCACCCCTTCAGACAAAGGAGAAAGCGATGGCTCCGAGGGATCAGAGCTCGAGGTTCAACACTTCTCTTTTCCAGATCTGGACAAAGCAATACGCGCTGCCATCAATGAATATCAGGCAGTCTTTCCAAAATTGAATTTCTCCTCGCCCAAGGTGTGCACAGAATAGTCGTAAGCAACACACATTCATAACAGGATGATTAGGATGCGGCATGGATCCTACCAATGTCCTCGCCCCTCAAATGCACCTCTCCCGCTGATGTCTATCTTCTACTGAAATCATCTGACTTCGTCACATATGATCTGAGTACCGAACGTGTCTTCGAAGGCTGCATTGCGGACGATCGACCATCGTACGATATAGAACTTGTGCTCAGGAAATGGTACCCAGTGAACCGAAGTCAAGAGATACGGTGTTTTGTGAAGAACGACATACTTCTTGGTTTGTGCAATCAACTGAATCCAGGCCCATATTTACCCACTTCCCTGGCAACTAGGGATCACTCAAAGAGACATGAATTTCTACGATTATCTGGTCGATCCTCTTATACAAGCCAAGATCAGAACGACAGTACATCGTTTATGGGAAGAGAAAATTAGACCCAATTGGACGTTTACTCAACCAGACTGTACGCTACCTCTGCTACGTAGGCAAGCGCAACACGGCTAACTGTTTGATTTTGAATGGCTGGTGGCTTCCCGGATAGATATATTTGATCTTTTGCTCACGCGCGATCTTTCCCGAGGGCATATCATCGACTTTAACCCTTACGCGCCGCACACAGATTCTCTCCTATTTAGTTACGAAGAACTCCACGATCGTTCCATCCGGGCAGTTCGCGAAAACAAACAATCGTCGACCGAAAGTGCCGCTTTCCCGGACCTCCCAGAATTCCGTGTGATAGATTCACCAATGCATCCGGCCGTAACACTCAACGCTCCGGCGTACCAGCACAACATGTTACCTATAGAGGCTCTAAAGCTGAGCGAGGGGAAGAGCATAGTTGAGTTTTCCGAGATATGGAAAGATGAGATTAAGCAAGCCATGCAGGATGAAAACTAAAACTAAGGACATGTCATATACTCAGACTAGAAAGATAAGTTTCGTTGGTCATCCTGCCTGCCACAAACGAGGACATGGAAGTAAAAGGTATTCTATCACTATAGCTTGGACTTAACCTGGACTTGCTTTCTCATTCTTTCTATTACTTCTTCCGCCTCGCTCTCAATCCTACTCAGCAAAGCCTCGCACGTGGGGATATCTTTGATGAGACCCATGGAAATGCCGGCACTCCAAATCCCGTACTCCGGATCTCCAATGTCATACACGACCTTTCCCCTAGCACCGGACACAAGATCGCGCAAATCAGCAAACTGCGCACCCCCTGGCCTTCGCTCAAGTGCGACGACCTGCTTCGACACTCCATTCTTAAACACTCGTGCAGTATTGTTCAGAGTGCGGAACATATGGATGGTGTCTTGTTCGGTGGATGAGACAATCTTCTCTTTGATGTTCTGGTGTATCGGACTTGTCATCTTTTAGCAGAAGGAAATTTACAAAAAAAGATCATGAATGCACCTTTCCACCGTGCACATGAAGCGTGTACCTAGAATGCGAGCTTTGGGATTCAGGTAGTTAATTTGGGTAAATTCACGCACCCATGTTTATACCCTTGGAGCGATTTGAGTATTTGAACAAGGTCCTCAGATATGGAGACACTTACTGAAGCACCGAGGGCTATAGCAGCAGCCAAACCACGACCATCAGCAAACCCTCCAGATGCGATGTATGGTATCTTCAGTTCTTGTGCTGCTCTAGCCAGCTATATGTATACAGAATCCAGCCTTTCAGCAGTTTAAGGCAATGTGAATCCATACCAATACGATATTTCCGATGTCCTCTTCTCCAGGGTGACCGGCGCCTTGGGATCCTTAATAAGTACTTAACCCGAAATCAAGCCAACGTTCGACATACATTCGAACCCGTCGATACTAAGGATATCAACACCCATCCGTTCTGCGGACTAAGATTGGCATTGATTTTAGTGAAGCCAGAACATTGCACATGGACGGATGTTTCTCCAACCTTGGCATGTCTAACGGTTGTGCATTTGTGAATCACAATACACCCGTGCGATTTGAAGAAGCGAATGAGTTTTCCCGCTAGGTGCCCTCACATAAGATCAAATAACTTTGGGCGGATAAGACTTACGGCTGTTTCCGGCAGTCTCGAAGATCCGAACACCCTCCTCAACAGCGGCACGAGCGTAACCTTCATAGTCCGGAGGATTAATGGAAGGAAGGAGAGTGATGTTGACACCGAATGGGTTGCTTGTGGCTGATGTAGTCTCGCGGATAGCAGTTCGTAGGGCGTCTGGCGTAGGCTGAGTAAGAGCCGTCAGGATCCCTGAAAACGGGTTCATCAGTAGCCAAGCTGTATTACGATCAGGTTTAGAACACACCAAGACCGCCTGCGTTGGAGACGGCAGCAACGAGCGGAGGCTTTCCAACCCTAGTATGAAACACGACCGAAAGGGTTCCACGGAACGATGTGAACATGCCAGGCTGCACTTACCATTGCATTCCTCCTTGGACGACGGGACTGGAGGTGTGAGTACACGTATAACTGACCGAAGTTGCGTAGTACGTACATCCGTATACGAAGGAGTTCGGTGAGGGACGTGGATATCATCTTTGCTTGCACAATGGTATGGTAGAACCTAACCTTTGTAGTAGCATGTGATTTACCACGGGGCAAGCCATAGACCGACCTTGGACATGTCATGGGATTTATTATTCACAAATTATGGCTACACGTGACCGCGACGCGTCTCCTTCGAACCATCATGGCCTCGATCGGTTCCGTCACCAAACAAATCGCAGCGCTTGAAATTTCCTCCAAGAAGCAAGCAAATCCACCTCCAGCTCGACCAACCCACTCGAAACAGACTAGTCAAACGAACGTCGCAAAGCTAGCAAGTAAATATACACCTTCCCACCCCGTTCTCAAGCCCACCCAACCATCTGCTCTCCGAAATCAGGCGAACTCAGAGAACAGAACCACCACTCCACCTCCACCACCTCAGGCAAAACCTGTTCCAAAACCTCCTTCCGTCGATATTGGAAAGTATGACGGCGGATTCGAGATAGACAACGAGAAAAGAGGCGAGAAAGTATACGGGGAAGCTGCCGATGATTTGGCACTCGACTCCAGTGTTTCCAAGTAGGTCTCGTGATCGCGCTACACTCCTCATTCATAACGTCTCTTGCAGAATACGGCCCACCAGGGAGTGGAGCCTCAACTCGTTCGACATTGGCCGCCCTCTTGGAAAGGGAAAATTTGGCCGTGTATACATGGTCCGCACAAAAGTCGAACCCCGCTATATCCTTGCGCTCAAGTGCTTGTACAAGTCTGAAATCGTCCAGTCTCGCGTCGAAAAGCAGATCCGTCGAGAAATAGAAATCCAGCAGAACCTTCGCCATCCCAACGTCCTGCGTTTATATGGCTATTTCCACGACGAGAAGCGTATCTTCCTTATGCTCGAATTTGCAGGCAAGGGCGAACTTTATAAGCAATTGAGCAAGCATGGGTGCTTCTCTGAGAAGCGCAGCTCCAGATATATTGACCAGATGGCAGATGCACTGCAGTATTTGCACTCGAAGCACGTCATCCACAGAGATATCAAACCGGAGAACCTTTTACTAGGCATCAACGGTGAACTCAAGATCGGAGATTTCGGATGGAGCGTCCATGCGCCGAGCAGCCGACGAATGACACTCTGTGGTACCTTAGACTACCTTCCTCCGGAGATGGTGGAGGGGAGAGAACACAACGAAAAGGTGGACTATTGGGCACTCGGAGTGCTCACGTATGAATTCATGGTCGGAAATCCACCATTTGAAGACAGGAACAGTGTCAACGGTCTGTATATCTGTCCCAGTTGCTCGATTGAACCTGGACTCACCCTGGTATAGCCACATATCGACGAATAGCAAAGGTCGACCTTCGTATACCATCTCATGTATCGTCTGAAGCGAAAGACCTCATCACCAAGGTAGGATCACCCTTTCCTCGCTGCATATATCGCTCATCTTGCCCCATAGCTCCTGAAATACAATCCAGACGAGCGGATTCCATTGGTCGAGGTTTCCTGCCATCCTTGGATTGTCAAATACCGTCCAAAAGGGGCTTCACGAGGCGGGAGCGAGACCTAGGCATTTTGAATTCCTTGTATGAACTTGTTTTGTCAAGTATGACTTTATGTGCCCGTCCGTCCGTACTAGTATGTATTCAATGTTTTTTTATCCGACATGGAGGTTTGTCCGCATGCCCTTGAGTCTGAGGACCTCGTTCACGTCCAGGGACTGTTCCACGATTCAATACAATCTGACAGTCCTCAACAGATTTAGGATATTAATGTATTCCATGAGTTAACGGGATGATGACATGAATGTAATACCGTTTAACAGGGCAACTCTACATCGATCACTGTTCCTGAGAAATCATCAACCTTCATATCGATAATGACCAAGAATACATTAGTAAATCATCGACGCCATATCTGCCCTCATGCGGTTGTAGTCAAGGAGGCCCTCGATGGGTCCGAGCGCTGCGATCGCGATCTGTTCAAGCATGTTAGTATCCATGAGCTACAGACATACGCGCTAAGAAGGGAGGTGGACGTACGTCCTTGTCCCAGAGATATTTCTGTGCAACGCGTCTGATTTCTTCAGGAGTAACAGCATCGACAGCATTCTCGATTTGTTTAGGTGTCATACGGCGACCAGTAGTGACCAACTGTCGACCTATATCTTCGGCGATAGCAGTGGTCCCGTCTAGGCTCAGAAGAAGGCCGGCCTTGAGTTGACTCTTAGCACGCTCAACCTCCACATCGGTAGGTGCCATAGACATGCGGGCCCATTCCTTAAGTGTGAAATGCGCCATATCGTCAAGATTCATCAAGTTCTCTGACACCAGGTAGATACCCCACAGGCCAGTATCTGAGTAGGACGTCGAAAAGGACATGAAGCTGTTGGCGAGGTTGTTGGAAGATATGATATGGGAGAGCCGGGATGACAAAAGGGGAGACGCCCCTAGGGAACGGTCCCAGTTGCCCATAATCGATTGCATCGCTAACATGGGGAAATAGTCGGGGGAACTCCAACCAACTCCCTCGACAGCAATCGCAACATGCGCGCACGGAAGGTCATCGTCACGGATGCGAACTTCCGAGCCAATGAAGTCAGAACCAGAGTGAGCAAGACGACCGAGAGAAATGGGATTTGGAGAAACGGGAAGAGAAGAGAAATGCTTTTCAGCGAGTTTTACGAGTTCCTGATGGTCAACGCCACCTGCGCCAACTAAAACCATGCGATCACCCGTGTAGTTGGTCTTGATGTAATTCGCAAGGTCATCGTGCTTGATGGACAAGATATTTGCTTTGGGGCCCAGGATTGTCCGGCCAAGGGGTTGACCTACGAGATGTTGGCAATAGCATGACAAAGCAGGAAGGGGACACACCTTGGAATGCGACAGAGTGTAGGTGGTCGAAGACAACTTCTTCAAGTTGCTTGTCGACTTCCTGTTGTTCACGGAGAATGACATCACGCTCGCGCTCAACTGCAGCATTCTCAAGCTTGGAGTTTTGAAGAATGTCGCTGATGATATCGACGGCAACTGGGACGTCCTTGCGGAAGCTCTTGGCATAGTAAACGGTTTGCTCGCGTGAGGTATACGCGTTCAGGTGAGCGCCGAGATTCTCAACTTCCAGCTCGAGCGCATGTTGGTTCCTGCGACTTGTTCCCTTGAATGCCATATGTTCCAAAAAGTGGGCCGTCCCATTCGTTTTGTCGGTCTCTGCGCGAGAGCCCGCGTCTATCCAAACACCGACAGTGGCCGTCTGTGCATGTGGATGGGACTCTGTTGCAACCGTCAGACCATTCGGGAGTGTGGTTGTCTCGGTGATTGGCGCCGGTATGTTTACCGCGGTTGCAAACGACCGCAGTGGTCGCTGGGGGTTGTGTCAAAGACGGAAGAGGCTGAATCAAGCTGAACTCACAGAATGACGAGCTGCGCTGCGAAGAGCGCGACCCAACGACGTCGACAACGTTCGGGAGACCATTCGGGAAAAAGGTAAAGTGAGCTGTCCTTCTCTGAAAGTTCGGGTGTTCTCGGTCACTCGGTCACTGCCGGTTTTTTTCCTTCTCCGACCAGATTACACAGTATTACTAATACTAATCTTAACGCGTGCACCAGGAACGGTGCACTTCCAAGCTCCTTGAGCTCCAGAGAGTGTGAACCCATTTTCAGAAGCCGCGAGAAAAGCGTTCCAAATAACCGGGCAGTTGCTATCTGTTGATATGATATCATCCCTGACGTTTGAGGCCTCTGAGGCGACGATGAACGAAATGTTGGGGAATCTTCCATCAATGCCTGTTGCAGCATCCGCTACGGCGTCAGTACGCAACTGATATAGCTGTGACAAAACGACATGTCAATATTAATGCTAATGCCACCGGCGACCTGATCAACTCACACGAACGATAGTGCCTTCCTTGAGCGATGACTCAACGTCGAGAGCAATGCTTCCGCGTGATGGATCGCCTGCATTGATGCGGTGGAGTTGGGAAACCTGGATTGTATAGCAGAATGGAATCATTGTCCGACGCTCAGCAGGGACATGGATGAGTACTGGTACCTGTTCAGTTGAAGGGTCAATGACACCGACATAAAACTCATCCTCTTTGGCCATGCATGCCATATGTGAATGAAGATATAATTCGTGGTCACTGATGGCGCTGAGCAATACTTTAGTGGGATTCTGATGATCAAGTAACAGAATCAAATTCCCTTCAGAACTAGTACGAATAGGTCAGCTCCTGACAGCAAAAAATACTATAAAATACCTCGTAACGGTTAAATTGGTGCTCAACGCGAGTAGCGGTGGGAAGGAAACCTCAACCGCTGGTAGAGGCGAAAAAGAGGAGCCGAACGCGATACCAACAGCCCCATCAGATAGGATTGACCCGTTATGGAAGAGTGTAAATGGACGACCAGTCATGAAAGGAGTAGATGAGGCGACAAGAGATAGCTATATGGCGTGAAAGATGAACACCAGGTTGTAAAATGGGATGTGGAATGGCAGATCTCACGAATCACAGACCTTGGTTGCTTGAGGGAACGCGCCCTCCAATATAGCCGCGAGCCCGTTAGGTTGTTTGTCAGAGAAGTAAAGAATACTGTCCACGGCTGATTGGCTACAGACTATGGTTTTGCAACGGAATGCTACGAAGAAGGGCGAAACATACTCGAGGCTTTGCAGTGCATGAGGCAGCATCCCCACGTCTTTGCAGTCTGCTTGCATTGACACATCTCCGTTTAGTTTCCAGACATCTTCCCAGTTAACCTTGCTATCAGAATCGTAAAAATTGCTCAAAATCCGCATTTGCGAATCCCTTGCTCGGGCCGCTTCATCTGTTCCCTGCATTCTCTGTCGAGCAGAATGCCACCTCCCGACTTGTACTTCTGCTCGCCCGGAGATCGTAGAGCGGAAAGACACGGCGTTTACGAATGCGTAAGCAAGAGAGCACAAATCTGATTCATTTTGTATCCTTGAACCAAGGTGTTGGTACGATAGTGGTGCGGATATGCAGCCCACATGCGCGGGATAGAACTGGGTAAGGGTAGATGTGATGTCGGACAGAGTTTCTGGAGAAATTGTCGACGAAGGAGCAAGTGCAAAAAGCAGGACCCGGTCTGGCGAGGACTGTTCGTGCCTTCGTTCTGAGAGTGACTGGTAGAGGATGTTGAATAGTTGGCGCGCAGATCGAGAATGCAAAGTGACCGCGTTGAGGATTTGCGAACTTGAAGGTAACATACTACAGTTGAAATGGTAGTAATGCATATACTAGCAATGCATAAATTTATTAATGCATTGGTTTTGGGCAGGTCCCGAGTCGGGCGCACCCAAAATGAGGCATATTTTGCATAATGCCTAATGCATGGT